>CM022703.1:13593928-13892918 GCA_012295165.1 Asparagus setaceus | reverse complement strand
ACATTAACCAACTACAAATTTGTAACTATTATATATGATTATATATGAGTATCGAAATGGTATATGATTTCATAAATCAATATTTTAAAGTGGTAGAACTAATATAAAAATTAATTCTCAACTCTCACCATAACTTCATAGTTTCGATCTAATGGTTAGAGAAACTTTAATAAAATAATACAAAATAGATAGATTTGGGGATTAGCATTTGGATATCTCTATTATTAAATGTGGTTGAGGATCTAATTTTCAATCATAATCGTCTATTACTTAATAAATAATTGCAGTTTATTCAAAACAAGCTTTCTTTTAAGATATGTTTTGATCATCAATTATCTAGTGAATATGGAGTTTTTAATTGTTTCACGGTATTTCATTGATGAACTGTTATGAAACGGTCTATACTATATATTAAACCAAATATCATACATTACACTTGTTTCGATGGATATTGTTATAGGTGCTCTTGACACATGTTTTAAGACCTACGGAGTTGAACCAATGATGCCAATTGTCATGCTGTATTTATCGGGTTTGAATATCCAATTTACCGTTAAAAACACATAGATCCAGAGCAGTGCGATTTCATTGGCATGGCTTGTGATGGTGGCGGTAATCGCAACTATCAGCAGGAGAACCACTATGTGCTCATCGACATTGACAATTTCAATATTTCACGTGATTCTATATTTTCAACCCAGTTATATTTTCTACTTCACTTCTATATAATAATTTTGAGAGTCATCAAAAATCTTTAGTCTCACCTAGTAGCGTCTCTGATTTCAGGCCCATTAGCTTGCTCAATGGTCTGTTCAAGATTTAATATTTAATTAAGCGATGGTTTACTACCCTAGTGATGCGAATTATGTTTATGAGCTTTATGCAACCAATGTCATGTGAATGAGGATCTGAGGTTGGATTGGTTCAATTTCACTAGAGATAACTCATCAAGATTTTATTTTGGGTAAATTTCACTAACCCTTAAGAAGTTTGGTCATTTTGTGTTAACTCTAAATAAGTTTGAAATTATCACTTAATGGCCAATAAGTTTTGAAAGATAGCCCTCAAAATTAACATTGTTAGTTTATGTGTTGTCAATAAACATAATATTACCGATGAAATCTTGCCAAAAATACAAAATAAGTTTTATTTTTGTCACAAAACTAGAAAATTTTAAAATTATGAGTTTTTTGCAAATATAATCCCTCACCATCACTATTTGCAAATTTGTCCCTTATATTTGATTTTCCGGTTCTTTCAATAAATAACTCAAAATATATTATATTTCAAATTTGCTCTCAAATCTTGATATTTTCTAATACATCATCCAATTCTTTATGATAGATTTTATATACCCCTAGATTTATATTTTTGAGATTTTTGCATATAAACTCCCAAATATTTATTAGTACAAAACTTCTTCTCAATATCTTAACTTTTGGCAAATATACCCTTAGGATTAATTACATTCAGGTGCCCTGATGTATAGGGTAATTACAGGGGTCACCTTAGAGTTTGTGCACCTACAAGGGTAACCCTATGCTTACTAATTGTAGTTACATGGGTTACCTTATAGTACTATTTTAATTTTTTTCTTTCAAAGGGTTACCTACATAGATACAATCAATAATCTTAGGATTCCCCATGTAGATACATAAACATAAACATCGGGTTTTCTAATGGGTTCCCTAAGGCATCCGTTAATTTGGATAAAACTTACCATGAATATTTATTTTCTTAACTAGTGCTTGATTGGCCAATTTGGCAATCACGTTTTCATTATTGTATAGAATCTTGTGGATATTAATACGAATAAATTATAATTAAATTAGTAAATCCAAACACCTGTTGTACTGTTTTAATATTTTAACTTATATTTTTCATTTTGTTAAATTTTATCTATTTTCATTTATCAAGTGGTGTTTTGTTATTGGTTAAGTTAAATTTTATGTAATGCAAGTATAATCGTAAAATCATAGTCCTACAAAAAGTGATATAAGTTGAACAATATAAAGTCATATGTGCACATGATCATAGTCAAATGAAAAGATGGTTCTACAAAATTATTTTTATTCAGTAGTATGTTCAAAATCTTAGTTCAGATGAAACAATATGCGCAAAGCAATATGCGTGCCAGAAACCTAATAACAAAAGTTTTTGGCTTTACTAATTTAACTTAATTCTTATTAATTTCCTCTAGATTTCATCACTTAATGGAAACATGATTGTCAAATTGGCCAATCATGCACAAATTAAGGAGAATGAATATTCATAATAAGTTTTATCCAAACTACTATAGTGCGATGCGTTGCGTAGGCATTTATACTTGTTTTATGTTCTAATTTTTAAATTTATAGTGATATATTAAATATTACACATATCTGTAAAATAAATATAAATTTAAATAATGAAAATGTACTATTTTAATTAGTACTTAACTCAAATCCTATTATACCCTTACCTATTCAATTTATTTCTAATTGATAACTAATCTTAAATTTGACATTAATTAATAATTTAATTAATATTAATAGGAGTATGACCAAAATTAGTTATTGTTCTAATAATATAGTACTGATATATAAATAAGATAACAATAGAGAAATGCATCGGAAATATACAGAAAGTGTACAGTGAAAGTTAAATTAAAACTAATGAAATTTCAAGTTTATTACAAACTCTCAAAGGAGCATGGCCACTTGCTCCTAATTTCAAATTAATTTATTAATTGAGGAGCATAATAGCAATTTCAATAATATGAGGGACTAATTCAAAAGCTTAGGGAGGGACTTGATGTTAATTTTGTGATTTGAGGTACTTCAGAATATCAAAATTTAAAGAACTGAGGGATTAATTTCAGAATATCAAAGATTTAAGGAACTAATGTCGTAAAAGTCTATTATTTTTACAATTTTTAATTTGTATTTGGAAACTATTTAATACTATTTCTAATAACAATATTAAAATTTAAAATATTAACAAATATATTAATAGTCCTCATAAATTATTTATTTATATTCACTATTAAATAATCCATTGAATTGATGCAGTACAAATCCACAACAACCCTTATATGTCAATGTCCACCCAACTTAATATTCGATGCTCATCAAATTAACCATACATGAAAAGAAACAAAACAAAACAATCACAATATTTGTTTAATTGCAACCCAATAATTAAGCAACTTTCTATCAATACAACAACAAACAAACACATCATATTTAACCTTAAATTGGATAATATTCATACATTCATACATGCACGACCATATGATGGGCACCGGCAGCGATCCTTCCCCCTCGACCACCACCACCTCCGAGCTCCACAACAGACCCTATCTCCATTGCTTGCTCCACCCGTACTGTCTCTCCTAACCCATCTTCTCTGCCTCCTTCAAGCATTACCTCCAGCGCCACCATCGAACCAAGACCTTCCATCTATTCTTTCATCGGCACCACCTTCACCAAAGCCTCCACCACTACTGTCAAGTTTGGCCACCAAGGAAAGTTACTTAATAAATTTAGTTGGTAACTATAAAAATAGTTTCACTTCTAATTTCCTATTTGCATTGGCAGAGCAAAGGAGAATGATAGCAAGGAGGAAGAGAAGAAAATTACGTACTCATTTTAGTTGGTAATCTTGAGTGAGCCTTGCTGTGAGTGTTGGGGGATGGAGAGGGGGTTATATAGCCCTTAAATGAAATAGACATTGTTGAAGGAGTTTTTTTTATTAATTGGATCACTGAATTTTTCTTGAGGTTACCAACTATACTACTGATGAACCCCTCTTCAATTCCTACTTTCATGTGAAAATAAGCATTACATTTTACTTTTCATGTATAAAAGTAACAGTAATAATATGAATTGAAAAGACTTGTGAAATAGTAGAGAGAGTGGATGGAGGAGGTCATTTAAGATATTAAATGTAGACCATAAAGGGATTTAATTAAGAAAACTATAATAAGATAATTATAAAAATAATAATTATTTTTATTTAAGTGTATGTTCATGTATATATGTGTTGTACATAAGTATGCATGTATTTTGGAGGATGTATGTATGTGTTTTATTTATGTATGCATGTGTTTTGGAGGGTACTTTGGGAAGAAATATTTTAACATGGCAACCCACTTTTATATTAGTTTTAGATTAATGGAGGTCCGAAGGGACCTGTTACAAAAACCCACAAAGGAGAATGTTGTATTTAAATGGACGCATAGGCTGCCCGTTTGTAGAGATATAGGAAGTTTGTGCTTTCAAATGAAAGAGGGTTAATTGAAAACACACCCCTTGTAGTATCAACGACTTGCACTTACTACCCTTATAGTATCTTTTGTTGAGTTTACATCCCATGAGAATTTAACCCCCTCTAACTTCTATTAGATGTCAGTTGCATCATTATATTTATATAATACCCCACATGCCCTCTACATAGGGTTAAACTTCTATTTAACTCATGCTCTCATATTTGCATTTATTTCTCTTAAGGAAAAACACCATTAGATCTAGCTGGATCTGCATTGGGATGAGGCAGATGAAGCTTGCGACTCTTGCTGCAAATCAAGATTTCATCAAAGAACACTAGAATGAATTGATGCAATTGTTGATGAAAGACTTTGTTCGTAAGCCCTAAGAATGTTGATGGGACATTCGCTAAGTCGAAGTGCATCACTAAGAATTGGTAGCGCCCTTGATGAGTATCTTTTGTGCATCCTCGTTTGCCACCCTAATTTGAAGGTAGCCCGAGCAGAGCTCAAGAATGGAAAATATTATTGCACCGTGC
Organism: Asparagus setaceus; assembly: GCA_012295165.1. NCBI lineage: Eukaryota > Viridiplantae > Streptophyta > Magnoliopsida > Asparagales > Asparagaceae > Asparagus > Asparagus setaceus. The sequence continues at coordinate 13,888,133 of CM022703.1, read as the reverse complement.
AATTCATCCAACAACTCATCCACTAACGAAATAAAAAATCGATCGTTGATGGTGCTGCTATTGAGAGCTCGATAATCTATGAACATTCGCCAATTCTCATCAACTTTGCGCACCATGACCACTGGTGTGGCAAATTAATTGAAACTAGGTCGCACTATACCCACGTCTAACATCTCTTTATTGTTGCTTCAATGACATTCTTTTGATGTGCGTTGGTCAATGGAATCCGATTCTCCGGAGGCAAATTTGTAAATAGTAAGACTTGGAGGGAGATTTACAAATATAGTACATTTGGGGTTATATTAAAAAACCCCCTACAAAAAATTGTAGGGAGTACTACAAAATCTAGTGTTTAAGAATTGGACGAGACATTTGCAAATATAAAGTTCTGGGCAACAGGTTTGCAAATATCGTAGATTTGGGGGAGATGTATGAAAAAACACAAAAAATAAATATTGGCTGTAATAAAATCTAATGTTAAGGAAATTAGAGGGTACCTTCGCAAATATCCATTGAACGCTTCATGCTCAGATTACGCACGAGGTCAGTTTCCGTTTCTGACCGATTCTTTCGGATTCCCTTCTAATTCCGTATTTATTTCCCAAATCTAGATTGTCAGCTTATTAGATGAGATCCATCTCTGCCGTCAGAGCACGGAGATCAACGCACTAATCCCACCTTCAGGTACTAAATCTCGCTTCCAATTCATTGAGGTTGTCAATATTCTGTTCAAATATTTGATCTTTCGATTTCCATTCTTAATTTATCACAAGTTGTCAATATTCTGTTCAAATACATGTAGGACATGCTTCTAGCAAAGCCTCTCCTACATGCATGCAAGGTTAGTACTCTCAACCTGATGCTGTATTTGATTCCGGGGACATGAATAGTACTTTTTTAGTAATTGAAGTTATCTTTCGTAGTTTATGGATTAAAGATTCGATAAGAACAAGGCATAGAATAGAATCATCCATACTATGATGGATAGTTAGAGGATCACTCCTATTTTGATTGGGCCTAATCCCTAAACTCTAGGGAGATCATAACAATCCTACCACTTTCTCTCACGCCATTTTATATCACAGGAAAAAAAAAGAACCGAAGCCCTCTTGCCTAAAAGAAAGAAAGAACAAGAAGAGTCAGCTGGCGGCTTTTGGAAGGAGGAAGAATTAATTAGTTAATTGGAGCTTTTCAGAATTGGACGGTGGAGCTTTAGAGGCAAGTATCTTTTAACCCAAATCTAATTTCACTTATAATAGTCAGATTAGATGTCTTAAACATGAAATAAGTTGTTAGATAAATTTGGATATCAGTTTTGTAGGATTTATTACATGAATACCCTTTTAATTACATGAATAATTAATATTAGTCAACTTATGGATTCTGCGATCATATTTTTCATTGTTGTGTAGTTAATGTAGTATCTCTAAAACTGTTCTTAGACAAATGCCGTCATGGAACTATGGTGAATAATTAATATCAGTAAACTTGTGGATTCTGTGATCATATCTTTTAGAGCTTTGCAGTTGTAAGTGGTTTAGAGTCAATAGATAAGGCAAAAATTTTATTCATAAAAGTATTTTTGGTAACCTATAACTACTGTATTAGTTTCTAAAACTAATATACCCTTGATAAATTTCAATGTTATTAAGATACACAATATTAATTCATTTATCAAATTATAGTACTTTCTGGAAAATAAGAATGTTAAAATTTTCACAGACAAACTTTTATGTTTTAATAAATTCTCAAAGTAAAAATTTTTTTAGCTAACATAACATACAGTACATATAACATGTATTTTTATTAAATATATGTATATGATAAGTTTCAAGATGTTTCTAATAAGAGCATTGTTGTTAATATTTCCCTTCTTCCTATAAGTTCATTGGCTTCAGTAATGGAATCAACTGCATGTTTACTCAGCTTTGTGCAGACCAACAGTGATTTTCACGACAATGCATGCGACATGCCTTAATTTTACTGTAATTCTTCAAAATCACCGATATATAATTTTTTATAGCGTTTATTTCATTGCATCATCTCTCCAATTGCTCAATGTACATGAGCTCTTCAGTTACAGTTGTGGTAAAATCTATTTGTTTTTGGACGTGCTGCATAACATCACTCAACTCTTCCACGATTGTCTAAAGTCCAATTACATTTGTTTCGTGTTCTGCATATAATGGAATTCCCTCAACAAGGGTGCGATGAAAACGAAAATGAGGTTGCTAGCAGGCAGTGTTTTCAATGCTGAGGCGAATGCGGGCTTAAAGTTGGTTTACCAAGACATGCAAGGCGCACGCGATATACCGGTGGAAGCGAGAAGACCTGCATCACATAATTTTCAAGATATACAACATGCATGAAAAATATATATTTGTGATATTTCACATAAAAATGTCAAGGACTCAAGATGAATGATGAGTAGAAAGAAGAAATAGTTAATTATAAAAGATTGCATTCTATAGTACTAGACTACTAATTATTAATTAATCATAATTTGGATGCATAAAATTAGAACATGAGTGAATATTTACTGTAGCAGCAAGCATGAATTCTTGTAAAAGTCTCAAACAAAAGAAAATGAAAGCAAAAAGAGAAGAAAAAAGAATAAAAATTAGAAAATTTGGATGAAGCATGAATTCTTGTAAAAGTAAATATTTACCAATACAAAGTCAACGAACATAAAATTAAACAATTAGTTTCACATATCTATCAATTAACCAAACTTTAGTGAATAATTCTTGTAGCATAAAGCATAAGTTTAGCATATCTATCAATCAACCAAACTTTAGTGAATATTTACTGTAGCAGCAAGCATGAATTCTTGTAAAAGTCTCAAACAAAAGAAAATGAAAGCAAAAAGAGAAGAAAAAAGAATAAAAATTAGAAAATTTGGATGAAGCATGAATTCTTGTAAAAGTCTCAAACAAAAGAAAATGAAAGCAAAAAGAGAAGAAAAAAGAATAAAAATTAGAAAATTTGGATGAAGCATGAATTCTTGTAAAAGTCTCAAACAAAAGAAAATGAAAGCAAAAAGAGAAGAAACATACCTCACTACCGGATTTTGATCGCCGCTAGCCAATTCGAAGTCCGATCACATGCTACTTTTGACAATGAAGAGAAAAGTGGACCACGAAGAGTTGATGGGAAAAAAACAAGCCCTAACTGTTTGGATCAGGTTATTTGAGTTTTGGGTTTAAGTGGTAACCGGGTCCATACCCAATAACTCTCAAATTTCAATTAAAATCTGAAATAATGCTTCAATTACTGAGGCGATCGCAAGGCGCACTCAAGGCGCTCTAGGGTGCGCTACCGATGTAAGTGAAGCTCCGCACCCAATCGCGGGCGCCTGTCCTTGTGCCAAGCCTTTGCGCCGAGGGCTACTCGAAAAGCGCATTTAAAAACACTGCTAGCAGGATATTTAAGGATATACATTAGCCAACAAACATGAGGTGTTTTGAATTGCTAATATGAGCATATCTTTCTTTTATCTCAACTTCCGACAAAAAACAAGTATGTTGATAAATAGTTACATGAGGTGCTTTTCCCACAAACTAAAACCCCAATGAACTTTCCTTTCCCACGTAACCCCCAAAATTTTAATGTCTCTCCCCAAAACTTTTATGTCTTCCAATAAAACCACCAAAATTATCTATTGCAATTGGAGAACATTATTATTTGCCCAATCTTTGTTTTTCATTTTCTCCGGTGTCCATGATTTATTTTCTTTATGGGAAAAGGTAAAAGTTTTTGGGCTACTTGAGACTCTTTGGAGTTTGGGGTTTTGTTGGAAATGTTTTGGGGATTTTTTGAGAAAAACAAAATTCTTCGGGTGTTTTGTTTTTCAAAACAATGCATCTTTGATGTTCTAAGATGTAATCTTAATTATTTAGTTGGCATCCACATTTTTTGTTCTCATTGCAATACTGAAGCGTATCGATAATAAGAAGAAGACTCCTTTTAGGAACATCTTGTATTGCATGTGCAGTAACAAATTGTTTGACATTGTATGAGATGGATTTTGCTAGATAGTGCTGTGCTCTTGCACATAAAATAAAATTTATTTAATATTTTAAGCATTTATGAATATATTAGTGTGTTGCCATACTTGAGTGTTATTCTTGTAATTGCTATAGTATATATATATCCCTCACATTATGTATCAACCGGTCACTTGAATGGGATATGATCTTATTAGAGATTCTTAAAACTTGTTAATCTATAATTGTTGTGAACGACTGGGATAGGGTTTTATTATATTAATAGATAGATAATTTTGTTAATAAAAATAATTGAATAGTTATGAGAAGAGTTATGTGGATTTTTTTACCTGCAATAGTTTCAGATCGCTCTCTTGGCGTTATCTATGTGCATGAAAACAAAAGTTCCATGGGAAAAAAGCCTTTAGGTTCTTTAATAATTTTTCCTTATTGTTAGAAGAGAGAACAATATAGAAGAACTACTATGATAAAGATTGAGGACAACTGGAGGTCTTTGAAGCTTGATCATAGGGTTGATACCTGCCAATTCAGAGTCCCCATCGAGTGGAATTCAGAGTCAAGAGTTGTAAGTTTTTTATGATATTACTATTATATAATTATACATTCTACATACTAATAATGTTCTATTTTTGAAGGAAAAAAATATAATAAGGCAAAGGCACATTAGGCTTTGCAGCCATACAATCACCGTGGGGATTCTATCCTTTGCGCATGAAGTTGGAAGAGAACTGCAAGAGGAAAGCCTGGTATATATTATTCTTAAAGGTTTTATGTCCTATTAGTAGTTTTCTTGCATAGGTCTAACTAATTAGGAAATTTATACAATCATAAGGCATCTTGATACCTATGGACCTTCTTGTTAGAGGACCTCACACACCCCCTTAGCTTATGATCATCTACAGGAGCGGAAGAGGATTGCGAAGATGCATGTAAGTATAAATTTAACTTCGCATTTATGCAAATTCTATACAAGTTCTCCATTTTAGTAGATAACTTGTATTTATTATTGCTATATGATATTTTGGAAGACGTGGCCGCCATAGTGATCTTGACATACGAGTCTCTTGGCGGGGAGATTGTTGGGCCCTTGTTTCATAACCTAAGATCGGCAGACCATGGTTGTTGAGGGTGCTTTTGGACCCTCATCTCACCATTTCCAAAGCTGAGTTCGGTTATGCTTGCAGGGGGTTAATAGGTTGTTGTCTCAAAGTGGTTCCTTTTATAAGGTAAACTACTCGCTCTTTTGTTTTTTCAGGAAAATTGTTAATAACACAGGATTTGGTTTTCAGATCTATTGTCTATTACAAGTTTATAACTGTGCTTTAGTAACAATTTCAATTACGAAAAGGATATTGATTATTAACCATCATATCATTTAAGCTGTCAGAAAATTGTAGAGTTGAATTTTCACTCATATATGTTGCATAAGATTTTGAATGGTATATAGGATCAGTAAACAATTGACCTCCTCTTAAACACTCACCAGCCTTCTCTTTTCTACTTTAACCTCGTTGGTGCAGCATTGGCAAAGTGAAGGTTGTCGTGCTATCTTGCTCCATTGATTTCAAACCTGAGACCGGTAATTAATGTGGTCACTCAACTGGTATGCCCTGTTTATTTGGCGAACCGTGATGAGTTCAGGCAGCTGGTCGAGGCACCTAGTTACTCCTCTATATGTGAGTTTTTGTGTTTCTTAATTATTAATGTTAGTCAAACTATAAATTTCTAATTAATTATTATATATATAACTATTGAAGGTATATGATTTCATGAAGTGTTTTTTTCAGATATTATTCCCTGGAATCTCTAATAATTTGAAACTAATCCCTCAAAACATTGCAAAAAATTCCCCATCACTGCTTCCCATAGGAGTTTGGGCCATGTCTTATTCCCAATGTGGCTGATCGTCCTCTCATACCAACTACTGATCATCGCCTTGGTAAGCTATTGATTCACGAACTTGCTAATCAGATGCGAGCCCCTCCTTAGGCGGATTCCTCCTTTTGCTGCTAACCTCAGGGGTTATTAACAATCATTTCGAGTTGTTGTTTCCCTTCCAAAGCAGGTTCTTACACATTAGTCACCCATCTGCCACTAGAAATACTACTTCCCGTCTGACTTGCATGTGTTAAGCATGCCGCTAGAATTCATCCTAAGCTAGGATCGAACTCTTCATGATATTTATCATTGCGTTACTTATAGCTTCCTTGTTTGTAGACAATGCAAATTAAATTTCTTTCATTCCACGCAAAACTTGGATCCATCCGCTTCATATTAGCCCGGTGTTTGCTCCTAGCAATATACCCATCCGTACCCTATCGCATTAATCCCACTAGCCTTTTATCCATTCTGTTCAATCACTACGAGGGAGCAAGTCAATTACAACACTCTGGATTTTAGGAATAAAGGTAAGGAATGTTGCATTAACCTGACTCAAGCTCTTATAGTTTCCATGGAACTTGAACACTGCTGCTACTAAATCACCAACTATATCCCAAGTGTCCTTGAAGAAATTGGCTAAAAACCCATCGGGCCCATGTGTTTTCTAATCAGAAATAGAGAATAGATCTTTTGCAATCTCCTCTTTAGTAATAGGTTGAACGAATCTCTGTTCCGTTTTGTCATTTAGAACATTCCTCAACCGCGATATAGAGTTGTCAATATCAGACACATTTACTTTATCACCTAGTATGTTAAGATAATAAACAATCTCATACGAAATCTCTATAGAATGGACAAGCTTCGTCCATCGACAATCATACAAAGCCAAAACAGAACACCGGTTTTTCCTAACTTCCATGATGAAAATGTGATATATTTTGATCACATCAAAATAAACAATCTATTATGAACTTCTGAATATAGAACAATCTCTTTGCATTTAGAAATTTTCTATACGTGTCAATGAGGTTCTTTTCTTGACTAGTCAGATTTGAGTCCAGAGGATCAGTTTGAATTTTTAATTCAACATCATCAAGACTACTTTTACAATCAATAAGCACTATAGCAAAAGTCGCATGTGTCTATACTTATTTTATGACACATTTAAAATTGTCATTTTATTTGCAAAGGAATAAACAGCAGTGACACAAATAAGAAGTGGGGCAAATCATGACACATATTTGTGTCACTAGATATAAAATAAAATAAATTTGAGAAAGGCTAATAGTCCCACATTGGTTGTGTGAAGATCTATTGATGGGCTTAAATAATAAGTTTTAGATTTTAAGTATATTGATTATTAAACATATATGATAGTGTATAAGTCAAACAACTCTATGGTTAAGTGTGCTTTGGTGCGAGTAATCCCAAAATGGGTAACCTTCTGGGAAGTTATAGTGTTGAATGATGATCTTTATATTTTTATGGTCTAGACACAACTATGTGTCACCACTCTTAAGACATGTATGTGTCACGAGTTTTGTGCTACATGTATATGTCACTACTCTCGACACATATACGTGTCATTAATTTTACAACACGTATATGTGTTGTGATTTTTATGACACATGTATGTGTCACAAGTTTTACATTCTCACAAGTGTAAAAGACCCTCATCCACAAATGCTCTACCCACACTTTTGATATATATCGTGCTTCATTTATGCGACACAAAAATGTGTCGCGTAGAGACAGAAAATATATCATAATTTATGACTTTTGTAAGAGTGAACTCTCTTAGATATATATGCAAAATATTTTTAGGATTAATTACATTTTGCTACCCTGAGGTAGTAATGTAATTGCACGGGTCATGGGTGCTCCTGGAGTCTAAGTAAATACACGAATGACCAAGAGATTACTACTTGTAATTACATGGGTGAACTGTAGTTCATATGACAAGCTACTCCAAGGCCCATATAACTACAATTAGCAATCTTATGGTCACCCATGTAGATATGTAGACTCTAGGGTTACCCGTGTAAAAACACCATACCTCAGAGTACCAGAATGTAATTCCTTATTTAGCTTCCTAAGTTTTTTTAATAGTTTTTTAGCAACAAGCATATCCTTACTCCAAAACTCCTCTAAAATATGGGAGATCTCGAAAAAATTATGATTAAACTACATATTAAAGAAACTGAAAGACTTTTTCGGTTAAACTATAATCATCATATACAAAGATAACCTAAAGAATGATCTCAAACTATGAAAGCACTTTGGATTTACAAGGACTATATCTATTATAACCAATGAAAGCCCATCATAGTGGTTGAGATCTGTTATACATATATTATGTTGGTATCACATATCATAACCTGTTATAACGTCTTAGACTAGTCATAGGTTAACTAGTTTAATAAACACTAATAGAAAAACAGGCTATTAGCGACAGGGAAGGCCGTCGCCAGTGCCATGGATCTAAGGGAGAGAGAAGAGAGAGAGTGGTGTCAGGTCTGAGGGCTCTGATCGATAGTAGAGAAGAAATGAGGCAAAGAGACAGGCAGGCAGAGGGCGGCAAGCAGCTGTTGGCTAGGGTAGCAACTAGCAGGGTCTAGAAGTGAGAGAGTGAGAGATTTTGAGAGCGACGCATGAGAGAATGAGGGTTAGGGTTTGGGGTTTATTTCTTTTTTAAATGTGGGTCCCAACAATTGTGACAGGAACCTGTGTGGATATTCATCAAAGATGGGTACCCATTGCTGAACATCTACCACGAGTCATGTTCCGTCGCCGACGTGTACATCAGTCACGGGGCGCATCAGCATCGAACTTCGTTCTACGCCTTTGTACAAACATGGGTGATGGATCACTATCCTATCATCGATGCACAGTCACTAATGGCCTGTTGTTTACTAGTGAAGTATCTAACTTGATTATATCACTATGCCAGTGATTGATCCTAATGCATGATCTAATAAAATAATTTCTATATATGCTATTATCATTATATGAATAACACCTAAAGAACATGACAACAATAAAATTATCTTTCACTATTAAACATATTATATAAATTTTATTTGATGTGCAAGAGCACATTTTACTATAGAAAAATCTCTTTCAAATAGAGTCCAGCAACATTAATTGTAATACAAGATGTTTCTAAATGAAGTGTTGTAAGTAGTGCTGTCTTCAGTCTTGTTAATGGATTGGCAATGGTATTGGCTTCATGTTTGCTGATCTTGTATGCGGAGCAGCAGTGTACTTTGTAACAATGCACGCATCTAGTGTTATAAAGGTGCAAAGCACAATGCGAGGTACAAAGTCCCTCATCATGCACCATGCTCAGGGTGCAATGCGTGTGGCGCCCTTGTGAGGCTTAAACATATGTTGCATTGCTTTTTTGAAGCACCCCACATCTGATGTGGAGCTCTTAGCCACCGCCTGTTATGGCTTTGAGAAGTTGGGAAGAGGAGAGATGGAGGCTGAGACACAAGATGTTTTGGTGAGAACTCTAATTCTATTTTCTCTCACTTAGGTTTACATATTACATAGTGCAAAATAAGATAAATGGCCCATAGGCCCAATAGCAATTTGGGTCACAATATAACAATCTCCACCTTGAGACAAATTGCGCCCAAACAAACTAAGCACAAACTAACTTAAACAAAAAACAAACAAACATAAAGACACAACTAGTATAAACTAGCAACAAAAGACAACTAGCGACAAGCTAGAAACAAGATGTTTTCATCTGACGATGAGAACGTTATACCCGAGAGAGCGTGCCGATATACGGCAGATCGCTCTGGCACTCATGTCGACGAGTTATACTACCGCATCGTGGTAAGAAAGCTCAAGAAATTCCCCAAGCCAACGGAGTCATGCTTATGCTCCAAGCTTATCAAAACAAGGTTTCTGAGTGTAATTGTGGTCAAGCTCGAAGGGTATCGATCTTTGAGACTCACCACCAAACGCCAAGGCCTAGGTCAAGGCGATTCCGGAAGTTAATACACTGAAATGATGAATTACCGGCGGTCACTAACAATATGACCGGCAAAGAACCGTCGTTACGGGCTATTCCCAGCTCGCGCGTTAACTTCGTTTGCGGTCGAGATTATCCGACGGTCGAGATCGACAAACTTCGAAAGGGATACCGCGGAGGATGATCGTCGGATATTGGCTCCAATCGCCTCGATCATCTTGTATCGAGTGAAGGAGCCCCCAAGAAACGCTTTATGATCGCATGCATCAAGTGGCCAAAATGCTAGACGAAGCGTTGAATAAGCAACGGGAAAACTTCAAGCTAGAAATGGATATGGCCATGCAGACGATGAGAGAAATGCATGACCAGCAGATCCAAGCCTTGACAAAACTTCTAGGTGAATCGAGTCAGCGCATCGACGTTGATCAAGATGACAAATGATTCGACCAGAGGAAGCACAAGAGGATGATAACCCTCCTGAACCACGCGACATTGTTGCTTATGAAAGTGAGAAGATCAAAGACCTCGAGAGCAAAATCAACTCCCTGATTTCTGCTCAAGAAGTGAAGAAAACCGGCATCCCTTGCCCATATCCTAGGGAGTGGGAATCGATCCCATACCCGGCAAAGTTTAACTTAATAAACTTCACGCCGTTTGACGGGAAGGGTTCACCAACTCAACACCTGATATACTTCAAGTCCCACTTGGGGGTGATTTCCGGCAACGAGCCCCTGATGGTTCGGTCATTCGTGGGTACCCTTCGCGGTGCCGATTGGTACCGCCGTCTCAAGTCGGGGAGCATTCACAGCTGGGATGACATGGAGTCTAGCTTCCTCACCAATTTCTTCGATGACGATACCGAAGTATCGATCGGGACGTTGCTCGACGAGAAGCAAAAGGACGGAGAAACAGTAGACGTTTTCGTCAAACGATTCCGAAACAAGGCGATGAATTGCCGGGATCCGATAACAGAGGAGTTCATCCTCCAAACCTGCCACAACAACTTGTCGATAGATGTGCTCGAGGCAATGGGGACAGCACCATCTATAACGTGGAAGGACTTGAAGGTTCGTGGAGAGCAAGCCGAAAGGTTCCTCAAAAGGAAGAAAGCAGAAAGAGGCCACCAAGAAAGCGAACAACAAATTTTGTGCGACGTGGAAGAGGTAAGGCGCCAAGAAGTCAGTAGACGCCAATCAAACCTTCGAACCGCAGCCAACAAAGAAATGTGAATAAAGACACCACGCAATCGCAACCTCAATGGCGTCAACAAGCCCAAAATCAGAAACCTGCCGGTTCGAGGTTTCCCAAGACTTACTCGTTCAAAGATGAGGAGGTTCCGGGCATCTTCAAATACCTTCTGGAGAACAATAAGATTCAGTTGCCCCCAATTGTGAACCAGGAGGAGGCAAAGAAGGTTACAGATCCTAAGTACTTCGCTTACCACAGGGCAGTACATCATCCTACAAAGTTCTGCTACCATCTTAAGGACAAGATTCAAGCCTTGATCGATGTTGGAGTCATTACTCCAAAACCCTCTAAAGAGAAGAAGGTGGGAGCAAATGCAGTCTCCATAAGCATCGGATCAGTTCCTTTGGATTGGTTTCAACCGACGCCTGTTGTGAAGGTAGGAATGAAGATGGTGAATGAGGATCCTCACGGGCAACGTGAGAAGGTGCTCGTACCGCCTGACGGCAAGCGGAGAAATCCTTTGGGTCCACCACGACTTCTTTGGAAGGCGATCGCTGGACTACGCCTTCGCCAAAAGAAGTCCATGGGAAAAGGCAAACTATGCCATCTTTGCCGGCAATTCGAAAGGACGATGAAGAAGTGGCGACTTTCCAGTTTTCCGAAGAAGAGCATGAAGTCTTTGCCACAAGGAGTGGACACGAATACACCTACAAGTATCCGGAGACTCCAAATTCAAACGCCAAGAGCTGGCCATAATCAGGCCACTTACTTCTCTCACTCGTGCAGAAAGGACAAATGCAGACGACCGCCAAAGAAAAAGTAGCTGAAGTAAAGGGGAAACAACCTCAAGTCCGTGAAGCTCAACTCGGCGGTCGATTCAATCGCCTGACAGAGGGATAGACCGAACATCGAGCTCTCCATACCGCCGACGCCATGGCTCAGCTTGGCAAACATCCGGCGGGATAACTCTCTGAGTTGCTCCGATTGTCAAAGGAAACCCGAAGCTCTACAAGAAGCTCCGCCGACTCGAGGTGTTTCTCACTCGGATCAAGCCGATCACGAAGAATTTGCACAACAAAGGCAACTTGGCAACCGCACTTTCCCCTCGACGCTTTACGAAGGAGGATATGCGACGAAGAATTCGAAGCATGATAGGCCATTGTACTTCACAGGGTATATCGGCTCCAGCGAAGTTAACCGGATCCAAGTCGATCCGGGTTCCGCTGTCAGCATCATGCCCTTGAGCCTCATGTATCACCTTGGAATCCTGCCGATGAAGTTGGCATCAACAGCACAATGATCTATGGATTTAACACCAGTGGGTCTCGCCCACTTGGTAAAATTCGAATAAAGTGCCAAATGGGGGACTTAAGGTCCGAAGTCACCTGCTATGTGATTGACGCAGAGACTTCCTATAACTTACTGTTAGGTCAACCTTGGATCCACGGTAACGTTATAGTCCCATCTACTCTTCATCAGTGTCTCAAATATGTAGACACGAATAATGAGGTCAAGACGGTGGTCGCGGACAAACAACCGTTTAAGGGAATGGAGAATTATTTCATTGATTCTCTCCTCTACGGTAATGAGTCCGAAACTGAATCATCGGCCCAAGGCACGGACAGCGGTGAAGAAGCTGATACCGAAGCCGGGCTTGATTAAAGTGGTGGTTTTGTTTTAAACGACATTGTACCCCTTGTAATTAATCTTGACGATGAAGAATCGTCAGAGGAGCATTGTAATTGGCAAATTGCCGACCAATCAATAAATGACGATTTAGAGTACCCTTTGTCTCTGAATGATGTAATGACAGGTCTATACAACAATCCGGAGTTGCACTTACCAACTCGGTCATCTTGCTTTACACAAAAGCAGTTCCGAGACTCCTTTGGGACAGCACTCGTGATCCCACGAAGATCAAGTAGTGAAAAAGATTTGGTTTACGGAAAAGGAGATGTAATTCCAACGCCGAACCATTTCTTAGAAGAAGATGAAGATAACAATGGGCCTATCCTCCACACATTCAGATATAGTCCAGAAACACTGGGTATCATGAAGAAGTGGGGGTACAACTTGACACAAGGTGAAGGTCTATGTTTTGGGCGAGGTCCTCGAGTCCCTCCCAGAGCGGCATATGTCCCAAGAGGGAAGCCAGATAACTATTATGCATTTAGACGAGGATTGGGATACGAATCCTCCTCAGAAGATGAATGCTCATGGCTGATTGATAATAATCCACCCGAGGAGGGAGACGGACATTCGTCTGATTCTTCGGCTTGGGATTCTGACACCAGCCTCGGAGAAGCTTTTAAGGTCTTGATGTCGAATATGGCTACGGTCGATCCTGCTACTATTGAGGATGATGAAGATATGCCAACATGGGAAGACCCATGGATCCATCAACTCAAAGAGCAGTTTGGGGATAGATTCGAACAAAGAGAACCCCCCACTAAGGACGAGGTAGTCCAGGTTAATATGGGTGATGAAGAGCATCCTAAGCTCATAAACATCAGTAATAGTCTTCCCTCAGAAGAGAAGGAAGAATTGATCGCCCTAATCAGGGAGTATATCGATGTATTTGCCTGGAGCTACGAGGACATGCCAGGACTCGACCCTAATGTGGCGACTCATCACCTCAACATCAAGGTGGATGTCAAACCTGTCAAGCAATCGCAAAGACGGTTTCGTCCACAAATCTTACAGGCAATCGTAGACGAAGTAAAGAAACTCATAGAATCGGGATTCATCGAGGAAATTCAACATCCGGATTGGGTGGCGAATATAGTCCCGGTCATGAAGAAGAATGGTTCGATTAGGGTCTGTGTCGACTACAGAGACCTGAACGCTGCTTGCCCGAAAGACGACTTTCCTCTTCCAATCACTGATGTCATAGTCGACAATACGTGTGGATTTGAAAGAATGTCATTCATGGATGGTTTCTCGGGTTACAATCAGATCAAAATGCACCCCGATGACGCCAAGCACACAGCGTTCAGAACGCCCATCGGTATATATTGCTACACGGTCATGCCATTCGGCCTCAAAAATGCTGGCGCCACGCACTCACCGAAGCACGAAATTTTCCAGGACCATCTCCGGAAAACGGTCGAATGCTACGTCGACGACTTAGTCGTAAAATGCCGTGATAAAGAAGATCACATCAAAGATCTTAGAATGGTATTCGAGCTCATGCGAACTCATCAGCTAAAGATGAACCCTGCCAAATCCTTCCTTGGGATGTCCAGTGGCAAGTTCCTCGGCTTCGTCGTCACCGACAAAGGAATCCACGTCGATCCTGACAAAGTAAAGGCGATTCTAGAGTTGCAACCTCCGAGAAATCTGCGAGAACTCAGGGGGTTACAAGGGCGATTGGCGTACATCCGACGATTCATATCGAACCTATCTGGGAAATGCCAACCATTTTCTAAGTTGAACAAGAAGGGCGTGTCGTTTATTTGGGACGACGCTTGCCAAAAGGCATTTGAAGGGATTAAGTCGTATCTCTCTAAACCTCCTGTTCTTGTCGCACCGAAGTCGGGAAAGCCGTTCTTGATTTACATCAAGGCAACGGATCACTCGTTAAGCGCCTTACTCGCGCAGGACGACGACGACGGTCACGTAACGTGCAAGCAGTATTACCCGAGCCAACATTGGTCACCGAGTCTCGATACCCAATAGTCGAGAAGCAATGCCTTGCATTAGTGTTCGCGATTCGTAAAATGCGCACTATTTAGTCGGACGGGCGATTTATGTTATCTCTAACGAACCGGTCTAAATATTTATGACCCACCGCCTCAATGAGTTGGCGTTTGGCGAAATGGGCCTTGCTCTTGTCCCAATATGACTTGCACTTCAAACAACGTAAGTCACCAAAGGGCAAGCGATTTGCGATCTCTTGGCGCCACCGACAACAGACGCAGCTTGAGCTATATGATGATCTTCCGATGAAGTTCGTGAAGTCAACACTACATCGCACCAACAAATATGGCGATTGTATTTTGACGGAGCTTCGGCCACTAATGTGGCAAGTACCCCGGATGTTCTAAAATCTCCGCCCGGTCGGTGGTCTTGATTTCCAGGGAATCATGTCATGCCCCGCACTTATTCACTCACGAACCTTGTTCCAATAGCGTAGCGAATACAACGCGTTACTAATCGGACTTAGCTTCACCAAGGAGCTGGGGGTTGAATATCTCGAAGCATACGGCGATTCACAACTGATAGTCGGGCAGATCCGTGGAGACTACGAAGTTAGAAATCCCGATCTGGTCCCCTATCATCAGGTGGCCATTGAAATGGCAGACTCCTTTGAAGAATTCTTCATTGAGTATATCCCGCGCCTTCAGAACGCTTACGTAGATGCATTGGCCGCGTTAGCTGTGTCGTTTGCACAACCTTCCGAGACCGAGCAATTAGTTACGGTCAGGACTCATCAACTCTTCGTACCAATATATAATGGGGTACAAGAAGATGAAGGGGTAATTACCAAAGAGGTACATGCAACCCAAACCAAATTGGAGCCCCGAGATTGGCGCTTTCCTATCGTCGATTACGTCCTACATGGTATTCTGCCAGAAGACGTGAAAGAGAGAGAGTCAATCCGGCGAAGAGCTCCAAGATTCTTCTACGACACAGAGACCCAGATGTTATATCGTCGGGGGTACGATGGTCTTTTACTCCGGTGCCTTTCAAACAGAGAGGCGGAGGAGGTCCTTCGGGAAGCACACGAAGGTGAATGCGGAGCGCACCAGCCTGGTCCCAAGCTCTACGATCGAATCAGGAGAATGGGCTACTTTTGGCCAACGATGATTAATGACGCAGTCGAGTACGCTCGGAAATGCCACGCGTGTCAGATTCACGCGAATTATATGCATCAGCCTCCTGAGCTTGCATCCTTCACCACATCCCGCCATTCAAACATGGGGAATGGGCGTTGTAGGTCCCATTTTCCTCCGTCGGTCAAAGGCGTCGGTTTATTCTAGCGATCACCGACATTTCCAAGTGGGTCAAGCAATCCCGCTGAAAGAAGTAAAGGCGAGTACCGTCGTCAGATTTATCAAACACCATGTCATATATCGACATGGTGTCCCAAGACGGATCGTGCATGACAACGGTCCCCAATTCATCAGCAATTCCTTCATCAGGTTTTGCGAAAAGTTTAAGATACAAGATGCCTCGTCGACAGCCTATAATCCAGCTGCAAATGGATTAGCTGAGGCATTCAACAAGACGATTATCAAGATTTTGTCGAAGCTTGTGAAGAATAACAAGCGAGACTGGGATGATAAACTCGGAGAAGCACTCTGGGCATATCGCACAACCGCACGATGCCAACCGAGCACTCCGCACTCTCGGTTTACTGTGTGAAGCAATTCTTCGTTAGAAATCCAGATTCCGCCACTTCGCCTTTGCAACAGATGACGATCAAGAAAAATATCAAAAACGTCTCGAAGAGCTTGAGATGTTAGATGAGAAGCGCCTGGAGGCTCAACAATGCATTGAGTTCTATCAAGCTAGAATGTCGAGGGCTTTCAACAAGAAAGTTCGACAGAGAACCTTTAAGGAGGGAGATCTCGTCCTCGCCGCTAGACGGCCGATAATTCTCAACTCCAAGAAGAAAGGTAAATTCGAACCCAAATGGGAAGGACCGTTTATAATAGACACGGTCTATTCAAACGGTGCATATCGCCTCATCACACAGAATGGCGACCGGCAATTAATGCCGATAAATGGGAAGTTTCTGAAAAAGTATTATCCTTAGTACATTCAGGATAACCCATTTTGATGGGAAGTTCCTCAGAAAATATCTCGCTCATTTTCATGAGGATAACCCTAAGTTATTGTGTTTTCCTCCAAAATTCTCTCACCGATCAAATTCATTGACGGTGGGCCCACTAAAAATCTCCCTGGTCCAACCACCAGCAAAATCCCCTCTCGATTCTTTCCACGAACGAGAGGTCCATTTTCAAATTCTGGTTAGCAATCCTATAAAAGCAAAAGCTATCCGCACCCTTCCAAGATTCTCAGAGTGGAGACCCCGCTCTTAGTTTCTCATCGGGAAATAGAATACATTCTTCCTTTCCCACATTTACCTAGAGATAGGACACATCCTTCCTCTTCAGAAGCAAGAGATAGAATACATTCTTCCTCTTTTGTCTTAGATTCTCGGAGTGGAGCTCCCGCTCTTAGTTTCATCTTTTAAAGATTCTCAAAATGGAGATCCCATTTTTAGTCTCTTTCACTGGAAACAGGACAAAAATCCTTCCTTTCCAACACTCGGAGATAGGAGACAAGATCCTCCTTCCTCTCCACTGGCAAGAGATAGGATACAAAACCTTCCTCTCTTGTTCATCCTTTACTCGGAGATAGGAGACAAGATCCTCCTTCCTCTCCACTAGCAAGAGATAGGATACAAAACCTTCCTCTCTTGTTCATCCTTTACTCGGAGATAGGAGACAAGATCCTCCTTCCTCTCCACTGGCAAGAGATAGGATACAAAACCTTCCTCTCTTGTTCATCCTTTACTCGGAGATAGGAGACAAGATCCTCCTTCCTCTCCACTGGCAAGAGATAGGATACAAAACCTTCCTCTCTTGTTCATCCTTTACTCGGAGATAGGAGACAAGATCCTCCTTCCTCTCCACTGGCAAGAGAGAGGATACAAAACCTTCCTTCTTGTTCATCCTTTACTCAGAGATAGGAGACAAGATCGTCCTTCCTCTCCACCGCAAGAGATAGGATACAAAACCTTCCTTCTTGTTCATCCTTTACTCTGAGATAGGAGACAAGATCCTCCTTCCTCTCCACCGGCAAGAGATAGGATACAAAACCTTCCTCTCTTGTTCATCCTTTACTCTGAGATAGGAGACAAGATCCTCCTTCCTCTCCACCGGCAAGAGATAGGATACAAAACCTCCCTCTCTTGTTCATCCTTTACTCGGAGATAGGAGACAAGATCCTCCTTCCTCTCCACTAGCAAGAGATAGAATACATTCTTCCTTTCCCACCTCAATCAATCTTAAGCGGTTCGGTCATTCTCAGGACAAAGAAGACACCGAGTTTGATTCGGGGTATTTTATCCCGGCCTAAGAAGGGATAAAGCCAACGCCACACGCTGTCGGTTTAGTCTTTTTCCGATTGAAGAAGACACCGAGTTTGATTCGGGGTATTTTATCCCAAGCCTAAGAAGGATAAAGCCAACGCCACACGCTGTCGGTTTAGTCTTTTTCCGATTGAAGAAGACACCGAGTTTGATTCGGGGTATTTTATCCCGGCCTAAGAAGGGATAAAGCCAACGCCACACGCTGTCGGTTTAGTCTTTTTCCGATTGAAGAAGACACCGAGTTTGATTCGGGGTATTTTATCCCAAGCCTAAGAAGGATAAAGCCAACGCCACACGCTGTCGGTTTAGTCTTTTTCCGATTGAAGAAGACACCGAGTTTGATTCGGGGTATTTTATCCCAAGCCTAAGAAGGATAAAGCCAACGCCACACGCTGTCGGTTTAGTCTTTTTCCGATTGAAGAAGACACGAGTTTGATTAAGGGTATTTTATCCGAAGCCTAAGAAGGATAAAGCCAACGCCACACGCTGTCGGTTTAGTCTTTTTCCGATTGAAGAAGACACCGAGTTTGATTCGGGGTATTTTATCCGAAGCCTAAGAAGGATAAAGCCAACGCCACACGCTGTCGGTTTAGTCTTTTTCCGATTGAAGAAGACACGAGTTTGATTAAGGGTATTTTATCCGAAGCCTAAGAAGGATAAAGCCAACGCCACACGCTGCTGTCGGTTTAGTCTTTTTCCGATTGAAGAAGACACGAGTTTGATTAAGGGTATTTTATCCCAAGCCTAAGAAGGGATAAAGCCAACGCCACACGCTGCCGGCTTAGTCTTTTTCCGATTGAAGAAGACACGAGTTTGATTAAGGGTATTTTATCCCAAGCCTAAGAAGGATAAAGCCAACGCCACACGCTGCCGGCTTAGTCTTTTTCCGATTGAAGAAGACACGAGTTTGATTAAGGGTATTTTATCCGAAGCCTAAGAAGGATAAAGCCAACGCCACACGCTGCCGGCTTAGTCTTTTTCCGATTGAAGAAGACACGAGTTTGATTAAGGGTATTTTATCCCAAGCCTAAGAAGGGATAAAGCCAACGCCACACGCTGCCGGCTTAGTCTTTTTCCGATTGAAGAAGACACGAGTTTGATTAAGGGTATTTTATCCCGGCCTAAGAAGGGATAAAGCCAACGCCACACGCTGCCGGCTTAGTCTTTTTCCGATTGAAGAAGACACGAGTTTGATTAAGGGTATTTTATCCCAAGCCTAAGAAGGGATAAAGCCAACGCCACACGCTGCCGGCTTAGTCTTTTTCCGATTGAAGAAGACACCGAGTTTGATTCGGGGTATTTTATCCCAAGCCTAAGAAGGGATAAAGCCAATGCCTCACCGCAGCGTTGCGGTTTAGTCTTTTTCCGATTGAAGAAGACACCGAGTTTGATTCGGGGTATTTTATCCGAAGCCTAAGAAGGATAAAGCCAACGCCACACGCTGCCGGCTTAGTCTTTTTCCGATTGAAGAAGACACGAGTTTGATTAAGGGTATTTTATCCGAAGCCTAAGAAGGATAAAGCCAACGCCACACGCTGCCGGCTTAGTCTTTTTCCGATTGAAGAAGACACCGAGTTTGATTCGGGGTATTTTATCCCAAGCCTAAGAAGGGATAAAGCCAACGCCACACGCTGTCGGTTTAGTCTTTTTCCGATTGAAGAAGACACGAGTTTGATTAAGGGTATTTTATCCGAAGCCTAAGAAGGGATAAAGCCAACGCCACACGCTGCCGGCTTAGTCTTTTTCCGATTGAAGAAGACACCGAGTTTGATTCGGGGTATTTTATCCGAAGCCTAAGAAGGGATAAAGCCAACGCCACACGCTGCCGGCTTAGTCTTTTTCCGATTGAAGAAGACACGAGTTTGATTAAGGGTATTTTATCCCAAGCCTAAGAAGGATAAAGCCAACGCCACACGCTGCCGGCTTAGTCTTTTTCCGATTGAAGAAGACACCGAGTTTGATTCGGGGTATTTTATCCGAAGCCTAAGAAGGATAAAGCCAACGCCACACGCTGCCGGCTTAGTCTTTTTCCGATTGAAGAAGACACGAGTTTGATTAAGGGTATTTTATCCGAAGCCTAAGAAGGATAAAGTTACACAAGTTCTCTAAGCGTTAAATTTGTGACAAAGAAATTTGCCGCTTTAACTCGATACTTTATTGAGGAAAGCTTGTTGGAGCTCCTCCTGAAGCTCGGCCCTGAAAGTCTCCTCGCTGCTATTAAGAGTCTTTGCGGTCTCCTCCTCGACTTCACCTACCGCTTTGAAAACTCAAGCTTCTGACATGACCGCAAGAGTCTCCTCCTTGTTGGCCTTCGCCGCCTTCAAGATGATCGACTCTCCTCGCCGCTTGAAGTTCCTGCTCGAAGCTCTACGATTCACGCCCGATCACACAAGACTGAAAATGACCCACGGAAGGCGAAGCTTCAGCGACGCTAGCCTCCAAATGATGCACTGGTCTCACAGATCTGAACTTCAAGTCCAAGAATAACGCTGAAAGCATCACGCCAAGCCGCCAGCGAAGCCGCTCTCAGCATTATATAGAGGACAGCCCGCTCTAAAATCTTGCACTTTGGAGCTTAACTTCCAAATGGTCGAGATCATCTGCAATAACCCGCCAAGTCTCAATAACTCGTGATCTCAGATCGTGGTTACCCTAGGATCGAGGAATGGTCGGAACTGACAGAGAGAAAGCCTGGTACCGAGAAGTGTGTCTATCATTATGGCTAAATAGGAAAAGAATGAACGAATTTCCACCCGAATAATAAGCCGAGAGGGATCTTCGTCAGACATCAAAGCTCTCACTAAGTCATGCAGAGTCGTTTTAGACCCTGCGAAAAGGAAGAAAAGGGTTAAAAACTCCCAAAACCAAAAGAATCAACATGAGTATCGGCAGTGGAAGGGTTCATACCTGTACAGGCAACTCCTTGCCCTAATGAAACTGACGAAGCAACAGCAGTCGGTGGCACATCGACAGTCTCAGTAGGTATTTCAACCTGCACGTCCGACATATCGACGGTTGCGGAAGCTGACTCTGGAAGAATAGCAACCTCAATGTCACCGTGACGAAGCCCTCGTATCAAGCGAGACATTTTCAATCATAGACGCATTCAGTCAAAATTGAATAGTCCTATGATTATCGGGAAGGAGATTTATACCTTCAAAGAAATCAACCTCGATATCCCTAGGAATTCCTAGCTCGTGCACGCGATCGCCAGAAGAGGAACGCCTCGGTAAATCACGATCAAATCCTCAAAGTCCTCCATCGAAAAAGCTGACATGAGAGCGAGAAGTATAGATGTGAGTTGCAGGGAAACAAATTTCGTGTCTTTGCAAGTTGCTGTCCAAGTAAGAAAAATTACCAGTGTTAGATGTACCTGGGTTCTCCGATCCAGGTCCTATGTTGGTATTTTCAGGCTCTCCTGCCATAGCTCCGAGTACTTGCCCCACGAAACTAGACTCGGCAAAGTCAGGGAGGGGAAAATCAAAATTGGCGTCGCCGCTAAATTCTCCTGCACAAGAGAAAATCGTGAGATTCATAAAGGGCCGAATGATCAGAAAAATTACGGGTCAGTCGAGCATTACCTTTATCGCTAGCAGAATCCTCCCTTGTCGAACCCAAGATAATGGTCCGAGAAGCAGGGCGAGGTCTGTGAACCAGCTTCTTTCGCTTGCAAGGAGCTCTATTGTGGGGTTTGTCTCCGTTGTAAGAACGGACCGTTTCTGTTTCCGGTATTCCTGAAAGGATAGATCAGAGTCAGACTGGGATATCAGAAGAAGAGAATAATAAGATTAGAGGAGAAAGTACCAGAGTTCTCTTCATGAGCGGCAATTTCCTCTTGGTCATCTCTTGAAGCATCAGTCGCGGAACTATGAATCTCCCCATCAGACCTGTCTGATTCGTGGGTACGGCGACGCTTCTTTTGTGCCCGAGCAGCCTCCTGAACAGCTTGAGTGTCAGCTCGGGAAGCCTCTTCAAATTCTCTCGGCCAAGGGACTTCACAGAACGAAGCTCACCGGCGGCCAAAAGCCACCGCAGATAGATATCGCCGACTCAGCCTACGATCAGCACCTTGGAGGCTAAATTTAGCGTTGGTACAACCCGCTATACTCCACAACCACGTCCGGACACCATCGATCAAACCGCCATGAGTCCGGAGCTCCCGGTTCGGGTTCCCAACGTAAAGTTGGTCGTAACCGAACTGACGAGCGAAACGAGAAGGGAAATAAGGCTCAATATAGCACTCATTTCTCACTCGGAAAATAAGATAACCTGGTCGGATGTTGGTCAGCCAGTTAAAGCAGCCAACATCAAGTAAAGTCCGGTTCATCTTAGGTCTCTCCTCATCGATCAAAGACTCCCCGTACTGACCGGAGAACCGAGGAAAACACCTAGAGAAGACCCAACCCTTGTGGATTTGCAGCTGCTTCTGTACTGCCAAAAATCCGCGCCCTTGCCATTTGCATTCCTCTAGGGATTGGAGAAAAGGGACAGATGGATCTGCAAGCTTTGGCGCTGTCATCATATCAGGACGATGAAGAACAAACCAGGCCATCAAATAGGTATACGGGAGTTCAACCTTGACATGAGGGATCTCATCTGACGGTTTGTTTTTCCTCTGAGTAAAGGCAGTGGCTATTTGACGAAGTCCCCGATGAACGTTAGCCACCATCACTGGAAGAAGAGACAACTCCTTTTTATGAGCCAGCTGAACTGCAGGATAAAGCACCTCTAACGGCAAAGCGTCGCTAGGCTGACACGGCATCACACATTTCTTCAACCAGATGGCGAGGAAGCCGGCTAAGAGAGTCATCGGCCGGATGGGTTTTACTGCATGCCATAAGAAGGTCGAGAATTTGGTCCTCGCGAAAACCGTGACTGTACTACTCGGGGTATAAGACTTAGTGCCGGACTTTTCGATCAACTCATTAACCTCTGAAGGGGTAGAAGGAGCCAGCTCACAAATCTGCTCATCAGAATCGTCCTCCAGATGTTTGAACAAATAATTGGCGAACTGCTTCAGGCTGATAATTGACTTCCTTTTTGCTGACGGCTCTATCTGTGCTAGGGCAATGTGATAATGGCACGTGAGGTCCCACAGAGTGTCATAACGGTCAGGCAGAGTATCCTTCACGACCCAATTCGCCGGGGAAGTATTCCCGATACAAAGATCCTTCCATAGGTAAACCCGAGACCGGCGCATCTCGTGCAAAGCCAATCCTAGTTCGCCATGCCTGGTTAAGAAGGTGTTCGAATCAGGATCATAGAGCTGGGATAAAGCGAAGAAGTGGTTGGTACTGATCGGAAGCCCATACATGGTGGCACGAACCGCGGCATATAAACCACAGGCACGAAGTTCCTCGCCCCATCGGCCAAGAACGTGACTAGTCAAACGAGTCCACCAAAGCTTATCTGCAGAATGAACCCAGCCGAAGAATCTATGACCAGATGCCGGCATCTCCCGTCCCAACAGGGCAAGGCGGTTCTTCATAGTCCGACCAATGACGAAATGCTCGTCACGAGGCGGGGAGTCCAGCCCCAATATACCGTGGTGCAACCGATAACTAGGCCTCTAAGTGAACCAGAACCGACCGATGGGTGATAAACCCGCAATGAATGCCGCCACACTCCTCCGCCGCACCACGACATCTTCGCTACGCCAGAACTCGCTTAAACAAATGATGACGGGAATCCAAGGGAGATATAAAATCCACCATCATCCTTGTGCACCATTGCTCACTCTCAATGAAAGCCGATCCGGTCATCAACGGAATCGCCAAACAAATAGTCCGTCTTGCCCAAAGGTCGAGAAGAACCAATAATCTTCGAGTGGCGCTGGCCATCACGAATTCAACAACCCAGGACCTCCTCCAAGTACTAATCGGGTCACCTCCGGCGATCCGGCCTAAACCGGGCTAAATAAGAATAGTAGGGTCATCAGAGGAGGAAAAGTGGTCACCGCGACGTCCGTCAACTGCATGCGAAGGAAGCGCACCAGAGGAATACTCGACTGAAAAGATGAAATCAGAAGGAGTCAGAACCCAACAAAAAAATTATGTATAAGGCGTTGAATTCATTTCACAAAATTTGTGAGATAGAGTCACGGCCTTATAACGGGAAGATCGATGCCGAACACACTACAGATTGATCGGATAATGTACCCCGTCACATAAAATGACGATGTATTCTATCCATCTGACCGTAGTACGTCATGGAATCGCTCCCTGTCGTCTGCCGAAATATAAGCGTCGATCCTCACGAAGGAGGAATCAAGGCTATACGAGCGTCGATTCTCACGAAGGAGAGATCAAGGCCATAATGCCCCCCGGAAGGAGGAATCAAGGCCATGCAATTTATAAATGCAAGTTGTGAATGAGCAATTTAACATGAAAATCTCACCAGCAAACGATGGCGGCACGTCATCGCGAGACGGAATAGACGGTCGGCTCCTCGGAGCGCGTGATCTTCCCGACGACATCGGAAGTCGCAGACACACTTAAAAGTCAAATACACAATTGAAAATCAACAAATAAAGTGTCAAAAAGAGAACCGGACACCAATGGGCTACACCGTCCGACGACGAACACCCGACGAACGCCGCGAATACCGCAAGGCGTTGCCGCATGCGGGCCGGGCCTCAAATACTTCGCATTGCCGCTGGCGCCGCTTACCCTGCCGCTTCAGAATGCGCGCAGGGCCGCCCAAATTACTACCATGGGCTGGCGCGCTAGCCGGCTATGACGCCGGCTGGGCCGCTGCCTCGAAGGCCTGGCCGGGCCGCCTAGCCGACGCCGCCGCTCCATCGCCCTCGTTCTCCTCTCCTCGCGGTCCGCATCACCTGCACGCACAAAAAAAGAAGAAAGAAGAAGAAAAAGGCGCTGTGCATGTACCTCGTTGTTTGAGAGAGATGAGACGGCGAGAGACGAGACGAAAACAAAACAAAAAGAGCCAAAGGGGGGCCGGCCTAGGTCAGGGAAAAGGAGGAATTATGGGTATTTATAACAACCCCATATGAACCCAATCCCCTTTGAATAAGGAGTCCTAGTTGGCGATGGATAGGAATTCTAATTGGAGCCCAATTGGATATCTAAAAGGAATCCAAATCAACTCAATAATTTACCCATCCTCTTTCCTAAATATTTGGAAAGATTTTGGAGATGTTACCGGGCTCAATGTTACCCGAGTATTCTCCCACGTCGCCTAATCCTACTCCAACTAGGATTACGAGTATAAACTATTTCCTAATTTGTCGAGAAGTTCCCGGAAGAATATTTTCACAAAAAATATTCTTAGGGATAACTCGATCGTGCGGATTATATCGACGTCGATCAACGCGTCGCCTAATCCTACTCCAACTAGGATTACGAGTATAAACTATTTCCTAATTTGTCGAGAAGTTCCCGGAAGAATATTTTCACAAAAAATATTCTTAGGGATAACTCGATCGTGCGGATTATATCGACGCCGATCAACGCCTAATCCTACTCCAACTAGGATTATGAGTATAAACTATTTCCTAATTTGTCGAGAAGTTCCCTAAGAATATTTTCACAAAAACATTCTTAGGGATAACTCGATCGTATGGATTATATCGACGCCGATCAACGCCTAATCCTACTCAACTAGGATTATGAGTATAAACCGCTTCCTAATTCTTAACGAAGTTCCCGAAAATATTGCCATATTTTTAAGGATAATTCGATAACCCTCAAATTCCTCCCATCGTGGAACCTCAAAGAGGGATAAATTGATAAATTTTGACAAGGCTTATATTGGCCGGACAACCGTTCTTTCTTGAAAGGACTCCTCCCATCAGATCAATGCCGACTTCGTCTTGGAGGCCCTCGATCAACAGTTTGGAATTGGAATAAAATCCCAAGAAGAATTCCTTCCCGAGGATAATCGTACTCAATAAGGAGTAACATGGTAACAATGCCAACCAATGCGTCGTCACCGAATGATTTCTTGGTCAGCGGTTCGGATCCACGTAAGATCACGCAGTCCTTGCACTTTCACTGAAGAAGGCTAAAACCCATATAGTTTGGCTAATGAGCGTATCGCGTGAAGGATTTCCGATCAACGGGGAGTCTCGATGGTCAAATTGGATGACAATTCACCAACACGAAGTCAACAGAAGAGAATTTAATCGCCTACCGCTCGAATTCGACAACGGTCAAGCAATAAATCTGTGCCGTAACACCCGGGTATCCTACGGCACCGAGAACCCGAGAGGATTGGAGGAATCAAATCTGGAGCTAATCTCAAAAGAATTTATCCACCGACTTAGGTCAAGATCTCGACAACGGTCAGACAAAAAATGCAGTACCGTAATACTTTCAGCAATCCTACAAAGCACTGGAAAGACTGAAAGGAGTGGAGAGATCAAACGCCAAAGTCATTCACAAGTCCCATCACGCCGATTAAAGGGTGAAGGGCTTATCATATCAAAGCATCGAACCGCCAAAGAATGGTGAGACACTTTGGAGGGTATCTGTGGCGATAAAAGCGCTTATCGGTGCAGAGCAAGACTTCGTGGCGGTGGGTTGACAACCGACGATCCATTCGACAAACCGACGCCGCGAAAACGCTGCGGAAGCAAGTCGACGAACGCATGTGAGTCGGCGAGGCTACGTGTTATGGAATGAATCCAACAAGCAAAGCTTCAGCGAGATCGATCGGATTCGAACGTCAACGAGATCGGATTTGAACAACGACCGATCGTCACTTGAACCGTTGACGGGATGAAACCAATCAAGTGAATCGAGTTCGGACTTATGACGACAATGACAAGATCGAGACAAAATGTCGTGGAAAAGTCCGAAAACCAATCAAACGAGGCCAAACGGCGTTCGGCCGAAACCCGGACACCGTTTGGTGTCCGGCCAAAGACCGGACACCAAAAGGTGTCGGCCAAGGCCCGGACACCAAATGGTGTCCGGCCGGCCAAAGAGCCCCCCCTCTTGATTATTTGCCTATAAATAGTCCGAGGGGTGCTCATTTTCAAGGGTTGGATTTTCTGATATTTTTGAGAGAGCTCTCGCGAGATCTACGAGCCGTCGACGCATAGTTCCGAGCACCGGCGAGCACGAGTTCAGTCGACGTCAGATCTACGATCGCGAGGTAAGCAAATCCGGGTCAGGACTACAGATCACCCTTCGGGGATAGCGTTGTGATTTCTCCTAGTAGATCTCACCCGCTCCGGCGATCCTCTCCTTCGTGAGTGCGATCCCCTTAGGCGCTTCGTTTCCTTCGTGAAACGAGCCCTCTACGCCTCAGAAGTTCCGTAATCCGGTTTCGCCAGATCCGAATTGCGGTGGTCCACGGACGAATAAAAGTCCGACACGGGCAAAGAACCCATAGCGAGGATCGGGAAAATAGAGATCCTCGTGTTTGTTCATACAGAAGAACTTGTAATTTCCGTTTTCATTGTACGCCTTAAAATAAAAGGCATTTTCTTTTAAATTTTGTTGTAGGCCAAAGAAACTGTAAACGAATTCAAGGACAATGAATAACAAAACAACTTTTCCCGCGAACACCAACCTCCTCCCTTTCTTCAGCTGAGCTTTCAGCTATTTATAGGGGTTTCAGGGGTGTAACTGACCCCTAAAATCGCTCCTAAATGAGGGTTAATGGCCCTCAGATCGTGCAAAACGGCTTTGAAACCGTTTAGAACGTGTTTGAAAGAGTCAAACACAAGATTCGGGTTCTAGAGCGAGCCTCGCGTCTGCAATTTGGAGCAGGAACGCGGGGGTGGACCTCCGCGTTTTTGGAGAGGAAACGTGGGCACGACCCTCGCATTTTGTGCTAGAACGCGAGGGTGGCCTTCGCTTTTTGGAGCGAAAACGTGGGCATGACCCTCGCGTTTTGTGCTGGAACACGGGGGTGGCCTTCGCGTTTTATGTTGAAACGCGGGGATGAGTCTCGCGTTTTGTATTGAAATGCGGGGATGAGCCCCGCATTTTACTTTGAAGAGATCAATACTTGTAATCTCTTTTCACAAGGATTATCAACTTATAATCTTTGTACTCTGGAGACATTAGCTTCTGATTCTCCTTTGTTGTGGTGAAAGTCGTTAGCTTGTAACCTTCCTTGACAGTGTTTCATGGATATTCTTCAGTAAATTTTTTTACAGCCTACAGAACCCCCTCCAAAGTTTTTAAAAGTTCGCGGTTGACTGGGACGAGCTTTCGGAATACTTTGGATACCTTCTTTTATTTAATTCTGAGAAGGTATTGCTCCTCATTCTGTCTTCAAAGAAGTTGCGTTCTGCTTTTGTCCACGCTAGTCATTCGTCTTGCATGGGTGAACTCCGGCGTTTTGCTTTTTAAAATGCAGGAGTGATCATAGCGTCTTGAACTCTGCTACGCGGGACTGATCCTCACATTTTGAGTTTGAAACGAGGAGTTGGCCATCGCGTTCTGTGTTTGAAACACGGGGGTGGCCATCGCGTTTCTGAAATAAGAACGCGGGCGCGACCCTTGCGTTTTGTGTTGAAACGCAGGGGTGGTCCTTCGCGTTTTATGTTGAAACGCGGGGGTGGTCCTTCGTGTTTAATGAGTAAAATGCGGGGATGAACCCCACATTTCCAACTAAGTCTTTTAGACTTTTCTTTAAGGTGCTAAAAGTATAGTGTTAACTTGGCATGCCTTTCATACTTAAGGTTTGAACAAGCTTTTGGGGACTTATCACTCTGTTCTAAAGGGTTGATAAGTTGATTTTATCATCAGAGGTGGAATTTTTAACTTGATGAGGATTTTTAAAGACTGATCGCTCTATTGAAGAGAGTCGATAAGTTAATTTTATCAGAGGTGTGAAATTAACTTGATAAAATTGGGTACTTGTGATTTGAATAAGATTTTGAGGACCTATTGCTCTATTAAAGAGAGTCGATAAGTTGATTTTATCAGAGGTGTGGAATTAACTTGATAAAATTGGGTACTTGTGGTTTGAACAAGTTTTTGAGTACTTATCATTCCGTGGGGAAAATTGATAAGTTAATCATCAGAGGTGCATTGTTAACATGACAAGATTGTGTTGCGATGTGAGCAACTTTGTGGGCTTATCATCCTATTGGAGAGGATTGATAAGTTGGTTGTTAGAGGTGTATTGTTAACTTGACGGGATTGTGTTGCGATGTGAGCAACTTTGTGGGCTTATCATCCTATTGGAGAGGATTGATAAGTTAGTTATCAGAGGTGCATTGTTAACTTGACAGGATTGTGTTGCGATGTGAGCAACTTTGTGAGCTTATCATCCTATTGGAGAGGATTGATAAGTTAGTTCTCAGAGGTGCATTGTTAACATGACGGGATTGTGTTGCGATGTGAGCAACTTTATGGACTTATCATCCTATTGGAGAAGATTGATAAGTTGGTTATCAAACTCTGCTGGGGATGTGTACAGATTTTAATAGGATTATATTGTGATTTGAATAACTTTATGGACTTATCATCCTATTGGAGAGGATTGATAAGTTAGTTGTCAGAGGTATAACATTAACTTGACAGATTGTGTTGCGATGTGAGCAACTTTGTGGGCTTATCATCCTATGGAGAGGATTGATAAGTTGGTTGTTAGAGGTGTATTGTTAACTTGACAGATTGTGTTGCATGTGAGCAACTTTGTGGGCTTATCATCCTATTGGAGAGGATTGATAAGTTAGTTATCGAGGTGCATTGTTAACTTGACAGATTGTGTTGCATGTGAGCAACTTTGTGAGCTTATCATCCTATTGGAGAGGATTGATAAGTTAGTTCTCGAGGTGCATTGTTAACATGACAAGATTGTGTTGCGATGTGAGCAACTTTATGGACTTATCATCCTATTGGAGAAGATTGATAAGTTGGTTATCAAACTCTGCTGGGGATGTGTACAGATTTTAATAGGATTATATTGTGATTTGAATAACTTTATGGACTTATCATCCTATTGGAGAGGATTGATAAGTTAGTTGTCAGAGGTATAACATTAACTTGACAGGATTGTGTTGCGATTTGAGCAACATTGTGGACTTATCATCCTATTAGAGACGATTGATAAGTTAGTTTTGGTGGTGTTGCTGCACGCTGAAGTGCTTACATTGTCAAAAGTATTTTGTTAACTTGACAATATTTAGAATTTATTATTCTACTCGGAAAATAACAAATAATCAACCCCCAGTCTGTAATTATTTTAGATTGATACTAACCGAGTCTCTGGTGTTGGCCTCGCGATTTAGAGCTAGATCATCAATAGCCAGGTCTTCAGAGTCAGTCTCCTCTTCTTCGGTTTCAACCCTAGCAACAATTGCTTCAGCCTGTTCGCCTTGGGAGACTAGCTATTTCCATAAACGGCATTTCACAAACCCCATTCGAGCTAGGAGATTGGTTTGTAAATTGTGCCAACAGGTGTCAATCAGAGCAGACTGTGTCATACCTGTCGAGCATCGAAGAGCCATGCTTCGAAATCGTTCGACGAAGGCTTTGATAGGCTCTCCCTCCTTTTGCTTAACGGCAAGGAGAGAAGTGACAAGGATTTCCGTGTCATCTTTAAAGAATCGTGACAGGATGAGTCTCTCTAAATCTGTCTATTTCTGGATATATCTTGCAGGCAGTTTCATGAACCATTCAAAGGCAATCCCCTTGAGGGTGCCAATGAACAAACGAGCTGTTATGGCATCGTTTGACATCGCATTCCCAGTCTGTGACTTAAAATTGTAGATGTGTTGGTTCAGTGATCCTGTGCCATCGAAAGCTTGTAGCGTCGGGATTTTGAATTTTGGAGGATAAGAAACCGTATCCCATTCTGCAGGATGCGGTCTGACAACCCCCTGATCTTGGAGCTCGCACCTATTAGCCATGGCGTTGAGACGGGCTTCCAGTTCTAGCATTTTTGCCGATTGAGGACTCTGCTCATTTTCGGCCTTCTTCTCTTCTTCAAATGAAGTTTCTACGTGATGAGCTTCTTGATCGGGAGCTTCATTCACTTTTTCTTTCTATTTTGAGGATTGACTCCTCCTCCGTGATGATTCCGGCTGAGGTGTTGAGTCGGCCATCTAAAATTGAACTCTATCCGCAACAAGCTGGGCTACCATGTCTCGGAGTTGATCGATGGCTTCTTGCTGCGATTTGAGCATGGCTTGCTGCTCATCATGTCTCTTCATGAGATCTTCATGGCTTCCAGCCACATGAACGGAGCTCTGATGCTCTACGAAGGAACTAGAGGATTGAGATTCGGCGATGGCTGAATGCTTATCATCAGACTCAATTCCTTCAGCCAACCTTTGATAGTTGACGGGGGATATGACCCCTATTTGAGTCCGAGTATGTCGGTAAACTCCGTCGGAGTCGTTCAAAGCATCTTTCGAGCCGAGGGACCGATTTGCCTCTGGCTCATCGGAGCTAGAGATTGATGGTCTCCCTATACCGATCATGTTGGAAGTGACTCCAAGGTATTCGGCCTCTGAAGTCCTCTTCCTGTGATAATGTCATCGTTTGTTGGACAAAGTGACGTTCATCAATCGGTTAAACACCGATGGCTTGGCCGCATGTGAGCAGCATTGACATGCCGATGGTTTGGCATTTTGAATATGATGATCGCGTTTGAGCACTTGAAACGCGAGTTTGAGACCTGCGTTTTTGATTGGGGACGCAAGGTCCGCGTTTGATTGCTTGAACGCGGGGTTGAGACCCGCGTTTTAGATTGGGGATGCGAGGATCGCGTGCAACCCCTTGCCGAACGTGAGGTCCACGTTCGAGCAATCGAACGTCGGGTTGAAACCCGCGTTTTGATCTTGAAACGCGCCATTGAGGGTTGCGTTCAGCCTGGCTTTTACGAGGCTCGTGTTCGGGCACATAAACGCGAGGTTTGCATTCTGTAAAAGAAACGCGAAGCTCGGGATCGCGTTTTGGCTCACAAGCGCGAGGTTCGCGTTGGTTGGTCGATTGGCCATCTTGGGGCTGTGTTCTTCGACGAACATCGCTCCTTTTCGCCTGATTTGAGGCTTTTGTAATGACATCACCATCTTTACTGATCAGGTTAGCCACGGCAACCGAAGGGACTTTAGTCTCCTTAGAGGCTTTGTGGATCTTGCGCATAGGCTTGGGGCTAAGGGATCCGAAGGATAGTGCCTTCTCGAACTTGGCTTGATCGAACTCTACGGTCAGAGTTTTAACAGTCGTCCCATTGAGCTTGACGTCGGACTGCGCCACCACCTCTTCCTCGGTGAAAGAGATTCTCCCCAGCGGAGTCGCCATCTTTTGTTTGTTGGAAAAAGTTAAAGAGAAATAGAAGGTGGAGGAATGATATTGTATTGATTCTTTTATTGAAGAATTACAATCTCTCGATCCTCACAATCGTTCTCTTATCGGTTATCCCGATTTACAAAAGAGGGACGGATTAGAAACGATCCCCCCTTTATTTAAAGCCGGGTTCTTCGCGGTAGCGGTGGGAGCTTGAATCTTGTATCCCGTTGACGATCCGACTGTCTTGGCTCGTGGGACTTTATTATCACCTCTTGATTTAATGTCTTGGGCGAACTTGCAAGGCAAGTTTGGGAACTCTCACAGAGTTTAATGTGAACTTGTCGAGCGAGTTTAGAACTCTGGCCGAGTTGAGAACTCTAAACGAGTTTTAGAAAAGGAGCTTTGATCCTTTTTACCCGAAAGGGTTTCTAGCCAAGCAATCTTAAAGGCCACAGTAGAAGCCTTCCAAGATGGTTGAAGGAGAAGCACTCCAAATGCAAAAGCCCCTACAAGATCCACACTAAGATCAACTCGAAGTTCCACCCAAGATCAACCCAAAAACACCAACCTCCTCCCTTTCTTCAGCTGAGCTTTCAGCTATTTATAGGGGTTTGAGGGGTGTAACTAAACCGTAAAATCGCTCCTGAATGAGGGTTAATGGCCCTCATATCGTGCAAAATGGTTTTGGAACCATTTAGAACGTGTTTGAAAGGTTCAAACGCAAGATTCGCATTCTAGACCGAGCCTCGCGTCTGCAATTTGGAGCAGGAACGTGGGGGTGGACCTCCGCATTTTTGGAGCGGAAACGTGGGCACGACCCTCGCGTTTTGTGCTGGAACGCGGGGGTGGCCTTTGTGTTTTGGAGCGGAAACGTGGGCACGACCCTCGCGTTTTGTGCTAGAACGCGGGGGTGGCCTTCGCATTTTATGTTGAAACGCGGGGATGAGTCCCGCATTTTATATTGAAACGCTGGGATGAGCCCCACGTTTTACTTTGAAGAGATCAATACTTGTAATCTCTTTTCACAAGGATTATCAACTTGTAATCCTTGTACTCTGGAGACATTAGCTTCTGATTCTCCTTTGTTGTCATGAAAGTCGTCAGCTTGTAACCTTCCTCGACAGTGTTTCGTGGATATTCTTCATAATTTTTTTTACAGCCTACACTAATCATCATTGAAGCCGCTATTAAGGTTGTGCTCTCGACGGCGGGAGAGAGAGAAAGACAGAATATGGGGAGAACATGAAAGCAGACCACCTAATATTACCCCTCCCTCTAAAATTAATTTAAGTTACGTAATTTAAAAAAGCACAATAAAACATTTCATTTGATGAAGTAGACTTGTAGTTGTAATTGCAAGTAAGACATGATACAAATCAGTTTCTTTTTTCGTTTGATGAACTTGAAGCAATGGAATTCTGAGCCAAACAATGAAACAATCAAAGATTTATTGCAAGTGGGTTTAATTAACTTGGTTATACATGGAACATGGAAGTTGAATGGGGAATGAAAATCCATTGGATGTGTCGGTGAGTTGGTGATGGTGAGAGCACAAGAGGATAGAAGACGAGGATGGAGCACTAAAGATTTAATTATGGACTGAGGGAGAGAGATTTTGATTGGAAAAAGAATCAACAAAGAAGACGATGAATAGAGGTGGAGAAGATGAATAGTTTTTCTATTTTCTCCCCAATTTTTTGTTTTTCGATTTTCTACATTTGTTAGCAAAACTAACCTTTTAGCTGCCAGCTAGGAAAAAGCCACCTCAGCTGTCCCTTGTAATGGTCCTATTATTTGGGTCCAAAAAGAATTATTCTTACTTAAAACACGGACAAACACCCATAACTATCTTAGTCATCAAAATTGTGACATGTGTACGTACTACTTAATTTGCTAGGCAAATCTCTAAAAAATTCGACAAAATTTAAAAATGGATAAAAATATATATTTTTAAATACAAAAAACAATTATTAGTGGGACCTACTACCTATATACCTGTTTCCAATTTTTTCATTTTCTTTGCATCCAAACGGTAATTGTTGGAAATCTCTTTCAAAAACTAAATTTCCGTACAACTTTCCTTCAAAAACAAATACAAACTAAAAAATGAGTTGGAGATTGTTGGGATTTACAACATTTACATAAATCAAAAATACAAATCCAACATTCAAATATCCCCAATTCGATGAGCAAAAAACCTTTTCGTACTTGCATTAATAAAGAAGCGTGGTAGGTGCCTTACAATATCTTTACGATATCTTGCATTAACGAGGCTTGATATTGCCTTTGCGGTTCATGTTGTTTCCCAATTTATACATGAGCCTCGTACTACTCATCTACATGTTGTGAAGAGAATATGCAAGTACTTGGAAGGAACACAAGTTTTTGGTCTCTCTCTTCGTACATCCCATGGGCCCTCCATTATTATTGCATTTTCAGATGCTGATTGTGCTAGTTGTCTCGATAGTTCTAGATCCACCATTAGGTATGCAATATTTCTTGGGGCGAATATGATTTCTTAGCCATCGAAGAAGCAATTGACAGTTTCCAAATCCTCCACTCAAGCTAAATACTGTACATTGACATATGCTATCACTGACAATATGGATTCGTTCTCTCTTGGCCGAATTGGGTTTTGTGATCAAGCAACCAACTAAGCTCTCGTGTGACAACATTAATGCTACTTACATTACAGTTAATCTAGTGCTTCATGAGTGTAGTAAGCATAATAAGGTAGATTATCACTTTGTTCAAGAGAGGGTAGCACATGGTGACTTACTTGTTCGTTATGTTCCCACACGGCTACAACTTGTGGACATCTTCACTAATGGCTTATTGGCTCTGCGTTTTCTATAGTTAAAGTCCAATGTGTCGGTTAACCCACCCCTCCGGATTTTTTTTTTTGGGGTGGGGGGCGGCTAACAAGGGTCAATATGTAAGGGGCTGTTATGTAAATGAGATGTCCAGATTATTCCAAACTCCATCACTTATGCTTGTATATTCCTCTTATCGATCTCTTTCACAAAGACCTTTGCCCTCACCGATGGTGACGACTCTTCCACGCTATAGACAATGCCTGTGATGAAATTGATCAAAAGGTTATCTTCTAAATCAAGGAGAGAAATTAGCTCCTTTCTCATAATCGTAATTATGAGCAGGTAGGTTACACTACTTATCCTTAACATAGATGAGTTTGGACATGAAACAGACACTAACATTAGCGGAAGATGATCGTTTCTACTTGCTTGCCCTGATATTCACCCACCACGTAACCCCCAGCCTCTTAATCTCAATCGTATCTCAAACTAAATTGCAGTGAAATTGGGTCATGGAAGTCTTCAACAAACCCCAGTATTTTAAACTTATGAGCTTGTATGAGAAGGGTTTAAGGAAGAGGAACTTAGGAGATTAACCTAATTGATCCATTTGTTAGCCAAAACAATCAAATCGATATCTATCAGATAGATTTATTTTAATCCAGGTGACCTATTAATGTTTGGAAATAATGAAGTATTAAATAGGAGGAGCGCATGTTTATATTGATTCAGATATTGGATCGGATCAAAACAGGGTTTGATTTGACTATTCATTTTAAGGAACATTGGATAATTACTTGGATTATGACTTTTCTGATCTATTTTGATTTATTAAAGCAAGTCAAATTAATATGTATCTTGAGGTGCATGCAACAAATTAAACAGAGCAGGTATAACTAATAATTTGTAATACAAGTTTGTTTGTTTTATTACACTTGAAAATTGGGAGTTACAAGATAGAAAATTTCATCTTCTTCTAACTTAACTTAAAGATATCTGATGAGCGTAACGAGAGAAGAAGACTTAAAAAGTACCTAACACAAGGTAGAGACTATTGAACTCTGCTTTCTTAATAGACGAACACTAAAGAAAACCAAGGGCCTGCCCAATAAGGGGAAGAAATTTTAATATAAAACAAGCTAGCGCTTCCTCACAACATTGAACCAGCCATAAAACCAAGGGCCGGCCCAATAAGCGCCGGCAAAAACTTTTGTTCCTTCAATAAAGCACTGATATTGTATTTCTGAGAAGGTCCCATGGCCACCACTTCAACTGTTGCAATTAGTCGACTCCCGACAGAGCAATGAAAATACACTGACAAAACTAAAAATGTTAGAAGCGCAAAGGCCAACCGATTTGTATCTGCCATCTCTTTTTTCTGAATGTTATGGTATGAAGTTAGATTTGATTTTCAAGAATTCACCTTTTATCCTTTAGTGCCCAAACGCAAGCGTACCTTTCGGAATTTAATAATCTAGATTTTCTTACACATTAGTTAAATGTCTATTAAGTTTTGTAGTCAACCCGTTAATATCTTAATCTTAGTACCACTAATGTTCTCATTAAATTCTTAAAATTACTTAAACACGGAAAAACACCCATGACTATCTCGGTCGCAGAATTGTGACATGTGTACATATTACTTGGTTTGCGAGGCAAATCTCTAAAAATTCCACAAATTTTAAAAAGGATACAATATATATATTTTTAAATTCAAAAAACAATTATTATTGGGACCTGCATACCTGTTTCCAATTTTTTTCATTCTCTTTGCATTTAAATAATAATTGTTGGGCTAGGAATTTGAAGATATTTCAGGGAAGAAACTGCTTGTTGATGAGATTATCTAGCTGATCGATCTTATTTGAAGTGAAGATGCTATGTACAAAGGTGGTGAAGATGAAGGACAATGCATCTAATAGAGCTTGGTGCAAAGCAATGGTGATATCTCCTGAGTTTGTGTCAAAACACTGAAAGCAAAATGCAGTGTAGAAGAGATTTAGAAGAGATTTAAGAGATTAGTGCATTTGACTTTGTATTTTAGGTGAATTGTATAGCTATGTGTATAGGACCTGTTTAGTTTCTCGCTAGCCTGAGAAGTTTTCTGTGTCCTGTAATTTCTTTTATGTTCACCTCTTTGTAGTCTATCTGAGTGTTTTGTTATGTTTGTTCCTTGAGTTGTAAGGAAGCAACTGTGAGTGTACAGCTTGTTTGAACTTCCCTGAAGAGTGGTAATAAGATATATTTACTTACTTACCAAAATAATAATAATAATAATAATAATTGTTGAAAATTCGTTTCAAAAACTAAATGTCCGTATAGCTTTTCTTCAAAACAATTACAAAACTAAAAATTAGAATAGTTGGGGATTCTTTGATTTATGTAAATTTGGATTTATAACATTTACATAAATCCAAAATGCAAATCCAACACTCAGATATCCCCAATTCAATTAGCATAATGAGAGAAGACGACTGAACTACCAAACACAAGATATACTTCCATAGTAAACCTTTGATTTGCTAATGCACTTCGTTTCACGGGACGTAACTAACACCCAGAGCTAGAATTTTAGCGCATTATAATGTAAAACGCCGGCGATACTGGCAGCAGCCGCAGTCGCTACTGGTACAAGCGGGAGCAAAAGAGGAACACACTTTTGCTCCTTGAATAAAGCACTGTTATTATAGTGCTGAAACGGCAGGTGCAATTAGTCTCATGACTCTCTACAGAGCAATGAAAATATACTAGCAAAAGTGAAAATGTAAGCACCACAAAGACCAACGGATTTGTGTCCGCCATCTCATTTTTGAATGTTATCCTACTTTATATATGATAAATAAAGAGAAAATACTGAACTATACCTAAAGTACTAAAAAGCGCCATATGTATGAAAATATAGCACGTGTCAAATTCCAATTAAAAATGTTACGTAAGCCTTCCAGAGGGTTAGTAACAAAACTACGGAAAGTTTTTAGAATCACTAGTAGCAGAAGCCGCGGGGAAAGAATAAGAGAAGAGGCCAGTAGGACACTACTATAAGCCAGTCGGCCATCCCTCTATTCTATTAGAATATGACATTGTACAAATTAATTTTATCTCCCTAAGAAACCTTATCAAATTAAGAACTATTCATATCAATAATTAGAAAATTCTATCCATTAAAAAATAAAAATTTTAATAATCAAATCTTTGTTAGTCCTAATTAAACTATAATCATCCATGATTAGAAAATTCTTAAAGTTTTAAAAGATAAATTTCAATAAACTCACAACTTTGAACATTTAGCACTAAACCCTCAATATGTTTGCAACTCTCACTAGACCGCCAAGAAGTTTGAGAATTTCTAAAACCCTTAAAATATTTTGATTTTTACATTTAACCTTCATAATAGAGTTATCCCACAATTTTAGATTGATGGAAAACTCTCAAGGCTAGTATGTGCCTCTCAAAGCATTCCTAATTGCACTCTAACCTATAAAATTACAAACAATCTTAAAAATATAAAAATTACAAATAGCTTCGAGAAAATCTAAAATTACAAACAACATGTAGAAAATTCAAAAGTTACAAACATTCCCTTTAAATTCCTAAATATAATAGAAAAGCCCCCGACAGATTTGGATATTACAAACAAAAGCCAAAATAATACAAAAGGACCCTAAAAATTCTAAAATTGTAATTGACCCCTAAAAAATACATAAATTATAATATAAAAAAACTCTTGAAAAATCCAAAAACTACAAATAACCCCTTTAAAATCTAAAAAGTGACAAGCATCTCAAAACAAATAAGGGTAAATTACACTAAACCCCCATGAACTTTCAGCCTTTTGCACTAAACCGCAACGAACTTTCAAAATCACACTAGACCCCAATGAACTTTTTGGACTTGTAGAAAACCCCCATGAACTTTCAGACTTTTGAAGATAACCCCCAAATAGTGTCAGTTTAATTTTTGTGTGGACTAAAATACCCCCACCTTAAAAAAAGATACTCCCACTTAAAATGTTATAACCCCTTCACCTTTTTTTCCCAACTGTAAAAAAATTTACTGAGCAAAAGGCATTGAGGGAATCGGTCAGGTCTAGGGCTTTGCTGAAGTTAGGGCTTTGCCGGAGTTGAGTCACTTTCCATTAAAAGACTTTGAAACCAACGGGTCCGGGCCCGATCTTAAGAGGAGAGTTGGGGGAAAAAATAAAAATGAGAGATTTAAGATTAGGGCAGAATATATAGAAAAATATCATAAATAAAAGTTTTAATAAGTTAAAGGGCATTTTGGTTTTTTTTAGTCACGTGCATTGCAAGTGCCAAGTCAGACTTAACGGTGTTAGTAGGGGGGTTTTCTGCAAATGTTCATTGGGGTTTAGTGTGATTTTAATAGTTCATTGGGGTTTAGTGCAAAAGGCTAAAAGTTCATGGGGGTTTAGTGTAATTTACCCAACAAATAATCATACAAACTGTTTCAGGTTCTTTTTGTATTGTAATTGATGTAGATTACAATGAAAGAATTACAATTGAAGCAAAGGAAAATTTATTTTTTTCCTGGGGTTCTTGTCTGTGTGCCGGTGGAGCGTGAATCTTGTACTCCGTTGACGAGCCGACTAAGACGATGGATCTTTTGCTGATTGTCGAGTATTGAATTGCCTAGAAGCTAGCTCAGTCTTCTCTTAGCAATATCTCTCGATGAGCTCACGAATGCGTGCGGGTTGATCTCTCGATCTTTAGAAGATAACACAGTCTTCTTTAGATTTTTGCAGAGGTCTGGCTTCGCTTCCGTGTGTGTGTCAAATGAATAATCTCCTCTCCTTTTATAGGCTAAAAGAGAGAGTTAATGGCCCCTTTAATTGTGGATTAAGTTGCCATTAAATTAGGAGATAATGGGGGAGCGGTTATCCCTTGAAAATAGCTCTGAAACGGCTATTAGGCGGACTTCATGGCCTTGGCGAAGTTCGCTGAAGACGTGGGCGAAGGTTGCTTACAGTTGCGGAAGAGGGTCGCTACGGACGTGGATGCACCTTCTTCGGAATTGGATGACTCGGTCCACTTTAGTGAACATGGGCGGGGTTCGTTGGTGAACTCCGCTAATGGGCTCGAATTTAACATAGAATTCGACTCTTGGCGGAGCTTGCTCAGGTGTCCTTCGCTGTAGTCCATTGTGGGCTTTCCTTTAGGCTTGTTCGAAGTGTTTAGCCCATGGGCCTTCACTTGATCCCAGCTGACTATCGGCCCTAAATGGAAATATATTTTGACCGTCTACAAGACCCCCTCCCCCCCTAAAGTTTTCAAAACCCTGCATTCAAGCTTGTAACAAGGATTGAAATACTTCCGGTAAACAACCAGAGGTGTACTATTGAACGTGGCTCGAGTTGTCTTGATTGGGTAAAACTTGTCTTCATTTGCCTACTTGGTCGCCAGAGGTGTACTGTTGAACGTAGCTTCCTTGGTTGTAGACTTATATCGAAGGTCCGATGGTGCTTGTGCTCGTCCAAATCCATGTTTGGAATAAAATTTTCCCTTGAGGCGATGTTGGAGAAGCCAGCGAAGTTCGGCTGATTTTAAGTGTGAGCGAAGGTTGCTCGACTTTGGGTTGCTAGGCGAAGCTAGGCGACGTTTGCTTGCTAGCGAGGTTTGTTGGGATTCGTCTTTGGATCTGTGTCGTAATTCATGGCTGAGATCTCTTGATTGAAGATCCCACGAGATCCGCTACGGATTTGACCAAGTTTTAGGCTAAGACTTTGCCTCTTTGTCTAGTCCAATCAAATCTCGAAAGATGTGATTGCCTCGGGAGTTAAGATTTGAAGTAGGCTATAAATAGTAGCCATCCTCATCCATTTTCACGACCCCTTCTTCTTCTTCCTCTTCTCCATGTCTGCGCCAACATCGCATAGACCGGAGATGCTCCTCAACAGAGGAGCTAAAATCAAAAGACTCCAACAGGAGTTAGCCCAAGTTCAGGGCAATCAAGCAGATGAACTCCGCATACTCCATCACTTGGCAGAGTTGCTATTAGCGAAGAAGGAGATGCTTGAGGGGATCATCTGCAACCAGTCAATGGCTTGGTATGAACTGGACTGCGATAGAGATACGTGGAGCCTCGAGTGCCGTGCTCTTCGTGGGGCCGTTCAGCGACTGAAATGGCGCTTGAAGAAAGACCATTGGGTCTCCACGAGCGAAGACTCTGATAGTAACTAGGTGTCACGAAAGTGAACCTAGATCGTAATTAGACGTCGTGTGGCTGACTCAGGCCCGACGTCGAATTTTGATTGTAGGAAGTGCTTCTTCCTCTTGACATGGTTCAACCCTGTGCAAGAGGGGCACTCCTTGTCCAACAGTTCCTTCTCATTCCATGGCATAGGGTCCAGGGATGGGTAAATGGAAGCTGTTTTTTCTGCCGTGGGAAATACTTGATTTCCCAGTCTTGTGTGGCTAAGGGCGCACGAGTTTTAGCTTGATGCAGCTCGTGTATGCTCCTCCGCCGTCACACTACCCATATCTTAGGAATATAGGGTAGTAGCAAATAGCAACAAATACCCATCATCCTTGTAATTGGATAGTTTGAGTGTCACCTTGTAATAGAGTCTTCGATCAATAAAAATAAACTTTTCTTCATGCTAAAATTATCCATCTTCTGTGTAATTGATCTGCACATAATTTGCTCCTGTAGCGGGTTTGAACTCTACATAGAGTCATTGCTTTTGGAAGCGAGGCTCAGTCTTCCTTGTGTTGGCGAGAGTCAATTTGAAATCCGCCAAATGAAGTCCAAATAAACTTGGGGACTTAGTGAATTTTTGCCAAGCCATTTTGGTGGTGTTCACTTTGTAGGGTCTCAAACAAATTGAGTTGTGATTTTCTCAATTTAAGACTTAGTGAAATTCACTATAGTGCTTTGGCGAGGTTCGTTAAAATGCCCTGCTGAGTTGGGCGAGGTTCACTTACTTGAGGAGCAGTCGTCTTGGGCAAAGCTCAGTAAGTCAGCTTAGGCGAAGTCCAGCCCAAGGGCATAAAATTCAAGTTCGCAACTGTGGCAAAATTCGTTCGAAGAGCGATTCTTGGCGAGATTCGATGGTGAGATCTTAGGCGGATCTGGCTTTGGCGAAATACCCGGCGGAGTTCAAGCAGCGGAATCTTTGGCGAAGTTCAAGGGTTTTAGCCTATAAATAGGCTGTTTTGCCTTCTTCTTCTCCACTTTGATTTCAAAACTTTTTACCTTCTTCGAGCCTCAGCTTTTCTTCAAAAATCCTCAAAAGTTTCTCTTAATGGCTCCTCGTCGTGCTATTTCCAGAGGAAGAGGTTCCGTACGAGGAGCTCGACGGCCGAAGGCTGATGAGACGCCGGCGCAGCTGGAGTTGGCCATGGGTTAGTTTCAAAATCCC
Source organism: Asparagus setaceus (assembly GCA_012295165.1). Classification (NCBI taxonomy): domain Eukaryota; kingdom Viridiplantae; phylum Streptophyta; class Magnoliopsida; order Asparagales; family Asparagaceae; genus Asparagus; species Asparagus setaceus. The sequence goes on along the minus strand of CM022703.1, from coordinate 13,845,560 downwards.
GTGAATGGCGATCTTCGGGTCAGCCTCAATTATAGCCCATTGGGCTTTGAAAGATGCCTTATGGTGTCTGAAGACTTGATCCGCTGTCAAAGGCGAAATCTTTACGACCACTTGTGGTCTTCTACAACAAGCTTTTATCGTTCACGGCGGAGTTCTACCAGTGGCCATTAATGGCGCTCGTTGAGGCGAGCTTCATTCTTCAGATGGAGCTCGTTAGCCCTTTGGGCTTCTGCAGCAGACTTCGCTCAGGTGTAGTTCGTTGCTTTTTTTTGAGTGATCTTCGCTGGAGCGGGGTTCGCCGATTTGAATGACCCTTGCTTAAGCGAGATTCGCCTAACTTAGTTGGATGAGTTTCGCCAACTTAAGTATATGGATGAAGTTCGCAATTTTTATTGAACTTTGCTCTATCTTATCGGTGCTCAGCTGATAAAGATGGTCTTGACTTGTGAGTGAGGTCTGCCTCTGCTCTCGAGTGTGACGGTCGAATTTGATCTTCGTCTGCTAACTCGTTCGTTTTGTCTTTGCGTAGTTGCTTGTTCAAGATCCCCTATAGATCGTCTTAACATTTTGGGCATGATGGAACACATGACCCTAAAGTGGTGCATGTCTTTGATGGGAACATCCCTTTGTTCCTGGAGGATAGCAGCCAGGAAAGGATTGAAACCATCCGTGCACGAAGCACTATTACTCTGCGGGAGATAATCACCGATGCCAAGTTCTCAGTTCCTAATGAGGATGTGTCGGTGAAGCCACAATTCCTCTTTGGAGATAGCGTTCCTGGTGGAAACTCCCTCTTCAACTGAGGAGAAGAGTATTGGTACTATGCTCAAGGAGATCGTCAGTTCGCTTTGCCGGCGATAGAGCGTCAAGTCTCCTTCATGTATCTGTAGTGTCTCGCCATGCCTTGTTTCATGCGCTATAATCTCACGAACAGGGAGGATAACATTAAGATAGGTTCTCTGAAGCATGGGGTGGCTTTCGTCATGAGGGACTTTATGGGATCAGCATCATCGGGCTGCGTCCGGGTTTCATAAGTGAAGACGCACCGGTCAACGAAGTCTCTGTGATACCAAACACTTTCGGGAACGAGCTTGTCAAGAATGATGCTCAGTATCCCGAGGCAGACGCCAGATTTCCCGATTGGATAACGTCGACGGATACCCAATGGTGGGGTCGTCTGGTTGACTTCGCTCTTGTAACCTTTGCGGATAGGTTGCACGAGTTGGGGCTCTATGCTGCGGCGAGGGCTTCCAAATATGGCGCCGAGATTTGTGCGCCTATCATATATGGCATTCTGGAGCTATATAACTGTGATAGTAACACCTTCTTCACCTAGGAGAAATTGGGATTTCCCTCCACGAGATGTTCGAGCTGTCTCGTCTACCGATGGGAAATCTCCCGTACGAGGAAATCTTTCCCACTAATGAGGAATTGAGTCCTCCAAACCATGTTCCCCACATTACGGAGGTCTTCCGAGAGTTGGTGTACCACTTCCTCATCTGCCAAAGGGTCACCGGTAATACTGGACATGATTTCACTATGCCTCGTGTTCCTTGGGCAGACTATTTATTCCCCCAAGTCAGCAAGAAGGATAAGGATGTAAGTTCAATCCCTCCGGTTGCGGCCAAGGATGTCGAGACCCGTATCTTCAATGACGGCTCTGTACTACACATTGCTGACTCAGATGTGTGTGGGTTTCATGCTGGTGACAAGTTTGAGAGCTTCCATCATCAGGAAAAGGAACCAATATTTGAGTTGGTGTTTCTTGCGGGCTTCTTTTCCATTTGGTTGAAGGGATGTGTCGTACGTTCTCGGCCAAATGATCGCATCTCAATCAAGGTGCTGCATCTTGCCGTGTTGTTAGCTTCTGGGTGTAGCTTAGCTCTTTTGCCCGTGATGGTGAGCTACATTCATCATGGCCTGAGGGAGTTAGCCACTGAATATCTGAAGCAGGAGGAAAAGTGTCTGAGAAATCAAGTGCCTAATCCTCGAGTGGAGTTGCCATATATGTATTTGGTAATATGGTTCACCCAGCATTGTCCTCAGTTGATGTCAGCTGCTATGCCCGGTGGAGTAAACGTTGCTTTGCTCCAAAGGTTTGAACGCTCCAAGTGGCTGGTCAATACCTTGCTGGGATTCGCAGAGTTCTTTAGCACAAGGACCATTATCGTCTTTATTGTTTCTTTCTTTCGATTGACGGAGTCAACCCCGGGCATGCATTTGAAGACGGCGTGAGCAGTGAAGGCTTTACTTGTTTGCCTAGCGGGTGTTTTAACTGGTTGGTAAACATCTGGCCAGGTCACCTTATTGCTAGGTTAAACGGGACGGGGTGTTATATCGAGCCGTACTTGCCATGTTTATTTGCCCGACAATTTGGCTACGACCAGCTGTACGCTGGGAATCCGAACCCTAGATTGGTACGCTCAGGGAGTGTGGTGGACGGGGCCCGTGCTTGGTATCACTTTGTCGCTGGGGCCACTGGAGCTAAGTTTTTGCTTCCTCAGCATACGCCTAACTGTTACATGATGCTAGGGTATTGCAAGTGGTACAGCAAGGTTATTATACCCCACCCTAGATTTCATACTAACAAATCCGGCTTGTTTTGGATCTCTCGACGATACAGGGAGTCTTCCTAAAGGGGTAAGAAGACCCGGGTTCCCGGAATCCGTGACTTCTTAGCAGAGGGTATGCCGGATGACAACTTGGAAGCACCCGCTGAGCAAGTTGCTCATCAAGTACAGGCTAACGAGCCACTAGCGCCTCCAAGGTAGGTTGGGATCAACATCCGAGAACCGACCGAGCCTGTGGTTCGTCAGGAAGTGTCCAATAGAGGACGAGGAAAGGGAAAGAGACCATTATATGCTCCTCCTTCTCCGCCACCTTCAAAAAACTAACGTTTTGCATCTTTTGAGCCCCTAACTGGGTCGGGAGTCTCTCCTGCAGTTATGGAAGAGCCTCCGGTGGTCCCCGTTCAAGAGCCTAGGGTTGGCTCTTAAGGTAATTTCTTTCTTTGTATGCTGGCTCTCTTTAAAGTATCTTTAACTGATGTGCTTCTCATGTGTAGAGAAAGAACCTATTTCTCTAGATGATGACGAGGAACGAAGGGGCTCTGGGCATGATGACACCGATGCCTACCTGACCGAGCCTGATGATGGAGCTGATATTGGTGGTTACGCACCAGGTACTTTCTGTCAGTCTTATATGATGGCTTCATTTTGATAACTGACATTTTGTTTGCATGCTACATGATGAGTTGGACTTTGGGGCCATGAGTGAAGCAATGTCTGCATCTTTCCCTGTGAGTGGTCATTTTGAATCCATAGTCGACTTTGAAGGTGCTTCTGATACCTTACAGCTTATACCTGCCGTCAAGACATTGGAAACTCCTAGTTTGGCTCTAGTTTCGTCAGTGCGGTGAAGGCTAATTATTCATGGATCCTCTGAAGATGATGATGATTCCTCAGTTTCTCCTATGCCTACAGAAGTTGAAAGAGCTATGCCACCAAGTTCTGAACCCCATCGCGATGAAGGTCCGAGTGTGGCTGCAGACATTTCAGGTGAACCAGAAGCATCGTCAACAGGTGTAGAGACTACACCTATTGATGTGTCAATAACCACGGCTATGATTGTGAGGACTGCCGTCTCATCTACTGTGATGACGTCGACAATATCCTCAGCTGTGTCGGACCTCCTGGTCACACTTGCGCCTTTCTTAATGTTGGGCAATGAACAGGAGCAAGCTTTGCCATTTACTCCTCCTTCTACCATGGATGCCATAGTAGTTTCCACTGGAGTTAGTCCTTCTAGTCATGTGGAGATTCCTCGATCTCTCGACCTTGAAGACTTGGTCGAGATGGAGATAAAGATCTTGACGGAGAGTATAATGAGCTTGTTGAATCAAAATGTTGCACTCGCCATGAAGTCTCAGAGGGAGCTATCGACCCGTACTCTCAAGTTGCTAAGAGACCAGCTGGATGTCTTGGAGTTGGTCGCTGGTTCGGCTCGCACTGAACCCTTTAAGATGGCGATTGATAAAGCTGAATTATACTGTCGAGAGTTACAAACTCTTCGTGTAGCTGACCTTGATAGCATTGCCGAGCTTGAAATTTGTCGCTTGTCAGAAACTCACCGTAAGGTCAGTGAATCTGCTCGAGCGAAAATGAAACAGATCGGTGTGAAAGTTCAGAGTCTGAATGACAGTACCACTTCCGCCGAAGGCTATCAGATGGAGCTCCAAAGTGCCATCCAAGAGAAGGATGAAATAATTGATGAGGCCACCGCGACCATTGTCGCAGCCCAGGCACATTTAAAAGAAGCTCAACTTCAGAAGGAGGAGCTTGTGTCTGACCAGGCTGATTTTAACAAGAAACTGGATTCTCAAGTTGCCGAGCTTTAGGCTGAAACAAAGAGGCTTTCTGCTATCAGGTTGCAGGCTGCTCCCGTTGATCCTCGGATCTTGAAAGAGAGGGCTCAGAAGAGTGCTCGTGATGTCCGAGATTCTCAAATGTCTAAGTGTGTTGCCCGGATACACACTTTTTATCCACTTTCTATGTATAAGCCTTTTGTAACCTCTTTTTAGCTCTTTTTATGAATAAAATAACTTTTTGTCTCCTTGAAGATGAGTGTACGATAGAGGTGTAGTGTCAACAACATATAGTAGTGACATCTTTGCTGGGGAGGAAAATGTTGGGGATCAAACTGACAGAGGTGTGGTGTTAACATAACAGTTTGATCAGATTGACACTATTCAGAGGTGTAATGTTAACATAACAGTGTAGGGATATTTGACAAAAGTGTAGTGTTAACGTGCCAAATAGGGTAACAGATAGAGGTGTAATGTTAACCGATCGGTTTGAAAGGAGTCCGAAGGACGACTACTATTTGGCAGTGTAATGTTAACTTAACGGTACTAAATCGATAGAAGTGTAATGTTAACTAATCGATTTTAAGTATGAGCAAACTGACAGAGGTGTAATGTTAACCAGTCAATTTTACTAAGATAGGTCGACAGAGGTGTAATGTTAACCGGCCGACAAAATGGTCTGACAGAGGTGTAATGTTAACCGGTTAGATCATTTTGAATAAGAAATCGTTCAGAGGTGTATTGTTAACATGACGATTTGATCAACTTCGTACTGTTCAGAGGTGTTTTGTTAACATGACAGTAGGGGGTTGTTTTGTCACTGTTTAGAGGTGTATTGTTAACATGACAACTATCATGTATTTGGAGATGACACTGTTCAGAGGTGTATTGTTAACATGACAGTGATGATGTATTTGGAGGTGATGCTGTTCAGAGGTGTATTGTTAACATGACAGTGATGACGTATTTGGAGGTGACATTGTTCAGAGGTGTATTGTTAACATAACAGTGATGACGTATCCGGAGTCAAGCAGAGGTGTAGTGTTAACTTGATGACTCTTTGCGGATTTTGATTGGATTTTAGATGAGGAAGATCAATATTTCTGGTTCAGAGGTGGGAACTTGAACATGACCAGGATCTGAGTGGAGAGATAATATTGGCCAAGATCAAGGGTAATATTTCTTGAGAAATTTCTCATTGATCGGTGCCATGAGCCTATTGCCATTTTGGTCAATTAGGCGATATGCACTATTTAAGTAGACTGTCTCTACTACAAAGGGGCCTTCCCATTTGGGTTAGAATTTACCTTTAGTCTTGTGTGTCATGACCATGGATCGACGAACAGCTAAGACCAAGTCACCCTCTTTTAAGAATTGTTCTTTGACTCTCCTGTTGAAGGCTCTCAAAATCCGTGACTGGTAGATCTAGATTCTTTACTGAGCTTGAAGTCTCAGCTCATCTAGCGCTTCTACTTCTTGGAGGCTCTTTTGATGATGTTCTTCGATGTCATCTTCTCGGCAATGGCGATTCTTAATGACGGCACCTGAACTTTCGGGGGGATCACAACTACACATCCGTAGACTAAGGAAAATGACGTTGAGCCGGTGGGAGTGCGGACTATTGATCGATAAGCCTATAAGCACAATCCTAGTTTCTCGTCAAAATCTCGTTTGTTGGAGGCGACGAACTTCTTCAGAAGTTTGATGATGGTTTTATTAAAAGCTTCAGCTAGACTATTAGCAGCTGGGTTATACAGCGTAGAAGCCACATCTTGAATTCTAAATTTATTACAGAATTTAAAGAACGATCGACTGATGAATTGCGGACCATTGTTGTGAATGATTTGTCTAGGAATGCCGAATCGGTAAATCACGTGATGTCTAAAGAATTTGATCACTTGAGATGTCTTGACTTCTCTAAGGAGAACAGCTTTGGCCCATTTGGAGAAGTAATCTATAATGGCCAGGATAAATCGATGGCCGTTAGCGGACGGTGGGCTGATCGGCCCGATGATGTCCATGCCCCAAGCTTCAAATGGCCATGAAATTGCTGAGGAACCCCAAGTGTGATTTAATCAGAAGAAGATTGAAGAACGACGTCATCAAAATCTAAGGGAGTCAACCATGGAGGCAAACTGACATATGCAAGACACTCTATGTGTCTCGCCATTGCCGAGACACCAAAAAGTGTCTCGCCATTGCCGAGACACCAAAAATATCTGAATTGTTTTCTTGGATATTTTATTGATATTTGTGGGGCCAACTTGACCTTTTCAACGTGTGGAGACGTTCAGCTACATTAGTGGGCGGTTTCACCTTGAAAATACGCCCATTAAGCACAAAAAGGGGGCATTTAAACGTGCCTTAAAAAGGAGAGAACGGTTATAACAGCCAGTGGACAACATTTGGCGAGACAGGTCAAACTGTCGCGCCAATGGCGCGACAGTTTTGGGCGAGACAGGCCAAACTATCGCGCCTATGGCAAGACTGTTTTGGGCCGAGACACTACCAACTGTCTCGGCCACTACACATCCAATGCACGTCTCTTCAGCAATTTCACTTCTTGAAGCCTATAAATAGCTTCCTACATCCACCATGGAGGGGGATCTGACAATCGAGATCTGACAATCGAGATCTGACAATCAGACTTGGAGATCTAACTTTTGGAGATTCAAAGAGAGATTTTTGGCAGAGAGAAAGAGTCCGAGAACTTCATCCCATTTGGAGATTCCTCGAGTTTAAGCTTAGCCTTAAATCTCGAGAAGAGTAGATATCTTACCTAGCTAAGATATTTGTTTAAGTTCTTATTTCCTTTGCGAAACATAAACTCAACCCCGCCAAATCTACGATCGTTGCTCGGTGGTCCACGGATTACGCATCACCGGCACAGGCAAAGAACCCACACAAGCAGGAGCTCGCTACGTAGTGACTTCTGTTCGTGTTTTGTAAGAGAGTGAGACAATCTTCTTTGTATTAGAGAGAGTTACACGTGTAATCTTTCACTTGCTTTTATTTTTTGAAACATTTTGGAAATGGAAACTGCAAAGAAACCCTCTCTCGGCGTAAACACGGTGGTGACCACAGTGGGAGCCAATAGTCTCAACGTTGAGTCTATTGTGTCACAGCTAAGCAACGACTAAGCTGAACTCATGGTCGACGGACTGGATTATGTCTTCGACCAAGCCAAGTTTGAAGAATATCTCTCTTCTTCTTCATCAAAATCCTCCTTATCTCGCAAGCATCGGAGGATTTCATCTCCAAGGAGGGAGGTCCGATCTGTCGTAGTGCGCAACGAATCTCGCCCACTCGCGATGGAGGTTTCCCCTCACAACAATACCCCGGCAGATTACAAAGCCGGGAGCTCTGCTCATGATGGCTCTGTTTAGAAGAAAGAGTCATCTTACAAGGTCTCTGCAACCCATTTGTCGAAGAGGGCTCATTAGAGGCAACGTCAGAAGATGGCCCGTCAATTTGCTAAGGTCATGGAGTCAACGGACGGAGTTCATTATCATACGAACTCACGTGATCAGAGGCGCCAACAAACTACAGCGCCTCAACCTCAACCCATCAGCACTTCCGCTAAGGAGGAATGGACTCTCGTCAAGAGAACCCGTTTGACGAAGAAGGACCGTGCCCAAAAGTGCCGTGCACGTGCTATTGTACGCAAGGCACAAGAATTCAAATCGGCAAAGGGATCAATCCAAAGTTGCCAAGCCTGGATCCCAAAATCTGCTCAAAAGCTGGCCCAAGGCTCTGCCTTTAGCCGGCCTTTAGCCGAGATAGTCTAAACTATCTCGCGTTGGCGAAAGTCAAAGCTGCCGCTGGCGGCGATCTAAAGCGTCTGCGTTGGCGAACGATCAAAGCTGTCAGCGCCAACAGCGAGATACCCAAGATGTCTCGGCCAAGGGGGTACTTCTCGGCCTCGTCCATCCGTCTTTTCTGCTAATGTATCAACAACAAATCCTTCAACTTTGGTGTTTAATCGCCTCGGCCCATAACTTGAAAGCAAAGACAAGGCACCAGTGAAGGAACGTTTGGGTCGACAGACTGGGGGTCATGTCCGGACTCAAACTGATGATCAAAAGTGTCTCGAGCGAAATGGGACATCTCAGGCTTCATGAATTCCTATCGCGTCTCGTTTGAGCATCCCGCAGGGGGTCCGCGAGTCTGCTAAAAGGAAGAAATTGAAGTGCGTAACTCGCAAAGTCACGAAAGATGATCAGACATTAGTGGTTCTTGCGAAGATGACTTCAGATGACGAAGTCAAACGATTAAAAGTGTCCCCCAGGTCAAATGGTCGACGCCCCCAAAAGAAGACGTGTCCTCCAGTTAAAGGCAATGTTACACTTAGGGGTGGAAGTGCAATCCATGACGAACCACACCAACCGCATCATCAGGCTGGGGGTGGCAACACACGAAAAAGGACTATTGATGAGATAAATTATTCTTGCTCGTGTGCACAGCTAATCAAGACATTACTATCAGGATGTGCTTGCTCGAAGTCAAGGCTCGGCCCACAAAGAGCTTCGTATTCGAGAGGCTTTTCCCGCCAAAGAAAGGAAGAATCGGCCAAGGCCAAGACGCTCAAAAGAAGATCCGCTATTCAACAGATCGACTCGGGTTACCATCAACATGGTAAACAAGGGAAAAGGAGAGGTAACGACGGATACAGATCCTGACTTCACTCGTGGCGGAAAAGTCGGCACCCGAATTTCCCAAAGGATGTCTCGGTTGCAACTGCGGGCTATAAAATGCAGAGACTATGGAAGGATGCATGAAGGAGATTCATCTGAAGATGAGACCTCCGACGCTTGCTCAGCGGTGGCGTCCGATGACACAATATCAAGCGTGGGTCAAGCTCGAGAAGCTTACACCATCACTACTGAAATGTTGGCTCAAATGTTGTAAGAAGGCTTTGCTAAACAGAGAGAAGAGCTTAAGGCCGAGATGAAAATGGAGATGGAGTTAGCCATGCAACAGATGAGGGAATTGCAAAGTCAGAAAACTGCACTACCCAAGTCCAGTCAACAAGGCGGATCCAGTCACCGTGTTGCCCATGACCTAGAAGACAGTGATACGGAAGTGGATGAACACATCCTTGCCGATCAACCACCAAAGAAAACTACATCAGGTGCTCAAAGTGGAAATGGCCCAACCCATCCTACCGGGAGTAATTTGAAGCAAGGGCAGGATGAAAGTGAAAAATATGAAAGAGCTTGAAGGCAAAATCAATGCTCTAATGTCCGCTCAAGAAATCAAGAAGACCGGCATTCAATGTCCATACCCGAGAGAATGGGACTCAATTCCATATCCATCGAAGTTTAATTTGATTAACTTCATGCCATTTGATGGAAGAGGCTCACCCACGCAACATTTGCTCTACTTCAAATCTCATCTGGGTGTGATCTCCGGAAATGAGCCTTTGATGGTTCGGTCATTTGTAGGAACCCTTCGCAGGGCTGCCTTCGATTGGTATCGAAGACTCAAGGCTGGGAGCATCAACTGCTAGGATGACATGGAGAGTTCTTTTCTCAACAACTTCTTCGATGATGATACTGAAGTCTCGATCGGGACCCTCTTGGATGAAAAGCAGAAGAATAGAGAGACGATTGACTTTTTCGTTAAACGCTTCCGCAACAAAGCTATGAACTGCAGGGATCCAGTCACTGAGGAGTTCATATTGCAGACTTGTCACAATAATCTCTCTCTAGATTTGTTGGAGGCCATGGGGGTCGTAGCACCGACCACATGGAAAGAATTGAAGCTTTGAGAGGAACAAGCTGAGCGATTCCTCAAAAGAAAGAAGACTGAGAGAGACCAACCGACAACTGGCCCCTCAAAGTCAAAATTCGTGCCCCGTGGCAGAGGAAAGGCACCAGCTACCGTTGTTGATGCAAATCAGACGTTCCAACAGCAACGTTAACAATCGCCACAGCAGCAGCAACCGCAGTTGAGATTTCAACAAAAATCTCAAGAGCCGCAAAAGACTCCGGACTCAAGATTCCAGAGAACGTACACTTTCAAGGAGGAAGAAGTTCCAGTCATCTTCAAATTCCTTCTGGACAATAACAAGATTAAGTTGCCTCCAATCACAAATCAGGAGGAGGCTAATAAGACCTCGGACCCTAAATATTGTGCCTATCACAGGAGGGTCCATCATCCGACCAAAAGCTGCTTCGTCCTCAAAGACAAGATTCAAGCTTTGATCGATGCCGGAATTATAACGGCAAAGAAGGAGAAGAATGTCGCTTCGAATATGGTGGCTATCAATTTCGGATCCATGCCGCCCATGCTGTACCAACAGAGGATTGTCCCAGAGGTGCAAGTCAAGACAGTCAATGATGACCTACATGGTCAATGTCAGAAGGGGTTAGTTTCACACACAGCCCCTAATGGCGAAGTACTTTGGGTTCATCCAGACCTCCTTCAAGATGCTAATGGACCGGTTTTCCTACACGCAGGTCCAGGCGCAAAGGCAAGTCTTGTGGTCATTTCTGCGGCTCGGGCCGAAGGAGGCGAAAATTCCAACCCTCGTCTTACGAAAATGGCGAGGAAGTTACGGCGAGAAGGAGAACCAGCTTATGCTACCAGAAGTGGAAATGAATATCGGTTTCAATATCCTAAAAACAAGCCTCATCAACAGGTGCTTTCCTCACGGCCGCCAATTGGTGATGATCGGCAAAAGGAAAAAGAGGTTTTGAATCGCAAACAACCACGATTCAGTAAACCGATTAGAAGGGACAAGCTAGAAAGCTCGAACGCCCAGTATCGCTTTGATGTCATGGCTCAACTGGCCAACATCCCAGCAAGAATAACTCTTTACGAGTTGTTGCGTCTCTCCAAGGAAATCAGAGAGGCTTTACAGGAAGCATTGGCTGATTCAGAAGCCTTCATCATGCAAGTTAAACAGGTTCCTAAAAAGCCTGAACACTGCAACGTGGCAGCTAAACATTTTTCTTGCATCACATTCACCCGAGATGATATGCAAGTGAGAAATTGGAAGCATGACAGGCCCTTGTATTTTACTGGGAACAATGGCTCAGTTGTCGCCAACCGAATTCAAATTGACCCAGGATCTGCAGTCAGCATCATGCCACTCCGATTGATGTATCATCTCGGAATTCCGGCTAGCAAGTTGGCTTCTACAGGCACTGTCATCTATGGATTCAATACTAGCGGTTCCAGACCTTTGGGCAAAATCCGAGTGAAGTAATCAGAGGTCAGAAAAATTCATCAAGACGTACCAATATCCGCTAAACACTATCAATGAAGGTTACAAGTCGACGACTTTCACGACAACAAATGAGCTAATGTCTCCGTGAGTACAAGGATTACAAGTTGACAACCTTGTGAAAAGAGATCACAAGTATTGATCTTTCAGCAAAACGCTGGCTCACCCCGTGTTTCAATTCAAAACGAGGGACTAATCCCCGCTTCAATTCAAAACGCAGAGCACATGGCCCGCGCTCAAAGCCTAAAACGCTGGAGCACATGGCCCGCTTCAATTCAAAATGCAGCACGTGGCCCGCTCAAGCCCAAAACGCGGAGCACATGGCCCGCTCAAAGCCTAAAACGCGAGCACATGGCCCGCTGCTCAAACTCAAAACGGGTTTCCAACCCCGCCCTAGTTAAAATATAGACGCTGAGGTTCATTCCCGCTCCTCGCACTAAAATGCACGCCAGGCTTGTCTTAACTTAACTGCTGCTTTGACTCATTCAAACATGAGTTGAACGGTTCCTCAACCGCTTGAGAGATTTAAGGGGGCGGTTACACCCACTAAACCCCCATTATGGAGCAATTCAAGGGGGCGGTTACACCCCTTTAATCCCTATAAATGGGGGGTTTTCACAGCCAAATGGGGCGGGTTGGAAGAGTTTGGCCGGAGAACTAAAAAAGGAGAGAAGGAGGGAGAAAAGAAAAGCCACTTCTGCGCAGCTGGGATCGGCATGATGATCGGACCTTCATCCGTGGTCTGATCGGAGTGAAACTTGGAGGGCAGCCTCAACACTCGTCTTTCCTAATTCTTAACGGTGGAGATTGATATCTACCAGTTGGATTTGGAGATATTGAGATTTTACCGAAGCCAATTGTGCAGAGAACAGTTTCTTCTGCGCAGCTGTGATCGGCATGACGATCGGGCCTTCATCCGTGGTCTGATCGGAGTGAAACTTGGAGGGCAGCCTCAAAACTCATTGTTCCTAATTCTGAATGGTGGAGATTGATTTCTACCGGTTAGATTTAGAGATATTGAGGTTTTACCGAAGATCTGTGTTCTTTTTTTAAGAAAGGATCAAACCTCCTTTGCTGGCATCAACTCTCCTAGAGAGTTCAACTCGATTACAGTTTTCAAACTTGCACGGCAAGTTCTTCTCCGCCATTCTTGGCTAAAAGGATTACTAATCCTTTTCTAAAATCAACTCTATCAAAGAGTTCTTAACTCGACCAGAGTTCTAAACTTGCTCCTGCAAGTTATTTTTCAACCTCGTCCCACGAGTCAAGACGGTCGGATCGTCAACGGGATACAAGATTCAAACTCCTATCGCCACCGTGAAGAACCCTGTTTTAAACAAAAGGAAGGATCTCCGCTGACCCTTCCTTCTTTTGTAAATCGGGCAACCGATCGAGGAATTTGTAATTTCTATTCATCTAAGTCAGTTAGAGAGAGAGATTGCATTCGAGAGATTGTATTCGTTATTCTTCAAATAGAATAGATCAATTTTATATTTTCTCAATTTTTCCTCGCGAACAAAAGATGGCGACTCTGCTGGGGACAATCTCTTTCACCGATGAAGAGGTGGTGGCGCAATCCGACGTCAAGCTCATTGGGACGACTGTTGAAACTCTGACCGTAGAGTTTGATCAAGCCAAGTTCGAGGAAGCACTCTCCTCCGGATCCCTTAGCCCCAAGGCTATGCGCAAGATCCACAAAGGCTCTAAGGAGACCAAAGTCCCTTCGATTGCCGTGGCTAACCCGATCAGTAAAGATGGTGATGTCGCTGCAAAAGCCTCAAATCAGGCGAAAAGGAGTGCTACTCGCCGAAGAACACAGCCCCGAGATGGCCAATCGACCAACCAACGCGAATTTCGCGTTTGTGAGTCAAAACGCGATCTTGAGCTTTGCGTTTCTTTTATAGAACGCAAGCCTCGCGTTTATGTGCCCGAACACGAACCTCGCGTCCCCATTATAAAACGCGGTCTCAACCCCGCTCAAATATTCAAACGCGACCTCGCTCAGTGCTCAAACGCGATCCTCGCCCCAATCTAAAACGTGGGTTTCAACCCGCGTTCAAGCATTCAAACTTGGACCCGCGTCCCCAATCCAAAAGCGGGTCTCAACCTGCGTTCAAGTGCTCAAACGCGATCCTCGCATTATAAATGCCAAATCATCGGCATGTCAATCTTTGCTCAAATCTGTGAAGCCATCGGTGTTTAACGATTGGCGAATGTCACTTGGTCCACGAGCGGCGACATTCTCACGGAAGAAGACTTGGAGGTCGAATACCTTGGAGTCACTTCCAACATGATCGGTATAGGGAGACCATCAATCTCTAACTCCGAGGAGTCGAGGCAAATCGGTCCCGGCTTGAAAGAGGCTTTGAGCGACTCCGGCGGAGTTTACTGACATCTCCGGTTCGAGCGGGGTCATATCCTGTCAACTACAAAAGTTGGCTAAAGGAATTGAGTCGATGATGAGCATTCACCATCGCAGAATCTCAATCCTCTAGTTCTTCGTGGAGCATGTGGCTGTCTACGATGGAGAATCTTGAAGATTTCAAGAAGAGGTTGAAGAGCATCGGGCTATGATGCAAGAAGCCTGCGATCACAACAAGAGTCCATCGATCAACTTGAGATATGATAAACCAACTTGTTGCGATAGGGCTCAAGTTCACATGTTCGCTCAACACCTCAACCGTAATCATCACGGCGAGGGTCGATCCTCAAAATGAAAAGAAAAAGTGAATGAAGCTCCGATCAAGAAGTTCATCACGAGAATCTTCATTTGAAGAAGAGAATAGGGCCAAAATGAGCATAGTCCTCAATCGCAAAATGCGAGAACCGAAGCCCGCCAATGCCATGGCTAATAGGTGCGAGCTCCAAGATCGGGTTGTCGACCGCATCCCGCAGTAATGAGATACGGCTTATCCTCCAAAATGCAAAATCCCGACGCTACAAGCTTTCGATGGCACGGATCACCGAACCAACACATCTACCATTTTAGGTCATAGACTGGAAATGTGATGGCAAACGATGCCATAGCAGCTCGTTTATTCATTGGCACCCTCAAGGGGGTTGCCTTTGAATGGTTCATGAAACCGCCGCAGGATGTATCCGTAAATGGGCGATTTAGAGAGACTCTTCCGCCACGCATTCTTTGAAGATGATACGTAAATCATCGCCACTTCTCTCCTGCCATTAAGCAAAAGGAGGGAGAGTCTATCAAAGTCTTCGCCGAACGGTTCAAGGATGGCTCTTCGATGCTCGACAGGTATGACACAGTCTGCTCTGATTGACACCTGTCGGCACAATTTACAAACTAATCTCCTAGCTCGAATGGGGGTTGCAAAATGTCATTCACGAAACAACTAGTCTCCTGTATAACAGTCAAGCAATTATTGCTAGGATTGAAGTCAAGAAGAGGAGACTGACCAAGACTGCTATTGATGACCCGCTCTAAATCATGAGGTCAAGACTCTGCTAGTATCAACCTAGAATAATTATAGACTGGGGGTTGATTATCTATTATTTTCCAAGTGGAATAATAAATTCTAAATATTGTCAAGTTAACAAAATACTTTTTGACAATGTAAGCACTTCAACGCAAAGAAGACTACTCAAAATCAACTTATCAATCCTCTCCAATAGGATGATAAGCCCACAAAGTTGCTCACATCGCAACGCAATCCCCACAAAGTTAAGATTAGCTCATCTCGTTATTAGCAAGGCGACCTCTTCCGATAATCAACTTATCGACTCTCTTCAATGAGGCGATAAGTCCTCAAAGTTGCTCGATGCAATGTATCCTTGTCATGTTAACCTAACACCTCGACAATCAACTTATCGACTCTCTTTAATAGAGCGATAAGTCCTCAAAGTTGTTCGACGCAATGTATCCTTGTCATGTTAACCTAACACCTTCGACAATCAACTTATCGACTCTTCAATAGAGCGATAAGTCCCCAAAGTTGTTCGACGAATATATCCTTGTCATGTTAACCTAACACCTTCGACAATCAACTTATCGACTCTTCAATAGAGCGATAAGTCCTCAAAGTTGTTCGATCGCAATGTATCCTTGTCATGTTAACCTAACACCTCTCGATAATCAACTTATCGACTCTCTTCAATAGAGCGATAAGTCCTCAAAGTTGTTCGATCGCAATGTATCCTTGTCATGTTAACCTAACACCTTCGATAATCAACTTATCGACTCTTCAATAGAGCGATAAGTCCTCAAAGTTGTTCGACGCAATGTATCCTTGTCATGTTAACCTAACACCTTCGACAATCAACTTATCGACTCTTCAATAGAGCGATAAGTCTTCAAGGTTGTTATTAATAACACCACAATCCACGCCTCACACGCAGGGGAATTTTATCCCTAATCCTAAGTAGGGTAAGTCAACGCCAACACACGCTGTCGGGTTTAGTCTTTTACCGATCAAAGAAGACACCGTAATTCAAATCGGGAATTTTATCTCAAACCTAAGCGAGATAAGCGCATCTAATACATGTAGCGGGTAGTCTATTCCCGTGAGAAAGACGGCTTCACGTGATTCAACATCGTAGCATTAAGCCTAAAAGAGTTTTATTCTTTTAGCACAACGCCACATGCGTAACGGATTTAAATAACCGCATGCTAGCCCAATTCAAGCGGTGTCGGTAAAGGCTCATCAAGTCCGCTGATGGTCGGGGTTGGCCAATAACCCTAAAGTCAACGCCAACACACGCTGTTTGCTGGTCTCTTGCCCGTAAAGATGACAAAGTCTACGATTCAACATCGTAGCACAACGCCACGCGCAGGCTTAACTCCTCTAACATCAACTTATCGACACTCTTCAATGAGGCGATAAGTCCTCAAAGTTGTTCAAATCATAACTAAATAACGACAAACAACTTATCAATCCTCATCAATAGGATGATAAGTCCTCAAATTTGCTTAAATCGCAATCAACTTATCAATCCTCCTCAACAGATGATAGGTCCTCAAAGTTGTTCGATCGCAATGTATCCTTGTCATGTTAACCTAACACCTCGATAATCAACTTATCAATCCTCATCAATAGGATGATAAGTCCTCAAAGTTGTTCAAATCATAACTAAATAACGACAAACAACTTATCAATCCTCCTCAACAGATGATAGGTCCTCAAAGTTGTTCAAATCATAACTAAATAACGACAAACAACTTATCAATCCTCATCAATAGGATGATAAGTCCTCAAAGTTGTTCAAATTACAACACAAT
Source organism: Asparagus setaceus (assembly GCA_012295165.1). Lineage (NCBI taxonomy): Eukaryota > Viridiplantae > Streptophyta > Magnoliopsida > Asparagales > Asparagaceae > Asparagus > Asparagus setaceus. The sequence goes on along the minus strand of CM022703.1, from coordinate 13,828,730 downwards.
CCTATCAAAATCTGTACACATCCTCAGCAGAGTTTGATAACCAACTTATCAATCCTCATCAATAGGATGATAAGTCCACAAAGTTACTCACATCGCAACACAATCTTGTCATGTTAACCTCACACCTCTGACAGTCAACTTATCAATCCTCCTCAATAGGATGATAAGCCCAAAGCCTTGTTAACACCACAAGCCCGAAGCCTTGTTCAAACCACAAGCCCGAAGCCTTGTTTAAACCATAAGCCCAAAGCCTTGTTAACACCACAAGCCCGAAGCCTTGTTCAAACCACAAGCCCGAAGCCTTTGTTTGAGTCGAAAGTTGATTTCTTTGTCGTTTCCATTACAAAACTTAAGAAAATTACACCTTGATTTTCAGTTACAAAGAAATTAAATGACTCTCTTACAAACTTCGAGCGAGAAGGCGCTACAAGTGTAGATCTCTGTTTTTGTGGGACTTTGCACGTGCGGGGCCAGCGTAATCCGTGGACCACCGAGCAACGATCGTCGAATCGGCGGGGTTGAGTTAATGCTTAGCTAAGGAAACAAGAACTAAAGCAAATATCTTAGCAAGGTAAGATATCTACTCTTCCCAAGAATTAAGGCAAAGCTTAATCTCGAGGAATCTCCCAAGGAAGCTTCAAGAGCGCTCTTGATTTGATGAGGAGTTCACTCTTGGATCTTCAAGATTCACCAAAGGACTCCTCTCTTTGGAAATAAACTTTTCCTCCTCTGAAAATAATCTCCTCCCCTAATAACCGTGTTAAAAGGGTATTTATAGGCTTTAGAAAGCATAACCGCCTCAAAGAGCATGTGATTCTTGTTCACCGAGGCAGTTTTCTTGTTCATCAAAGCGCCTCGCGGTACTGTTCATCAAAGCGCCTCGCGGTACTGTTCATCAAAGCGCCTCGCGGTACTGTTCATCAAAGCGCCTCGCGGTACTGTTCATCAAAGCGCCTCGCGGTACTGTTCATCAAAGCGCCTCGCGGTACTGTTCATCAAAGCGCCTCGCGGTACTGTTCATCAAAGCGCCTCGCGGTACTGTTCATCAAAGCGCCTCGCGGTACTGTTCATCAAAGCGCCTCGCGGTACTGTTCATCAAAGCGCCTCGCGGTACTGTTCATCAAAGCGCCTCGCGGTACTGTTCATCAAAGCGCCTCGCGGTACTGTTCATCAAAGCGCCTCGCGGTACTGTTCATCAAAGCGCCTCGCGGTACTGTTCATCAAAGCGCCTCGCGGTACTGTTCATCAAAGCGCCTCGCGGTACTGTTCATCAAAGCGCCTCGCGGTACTGTTCATCAAAGCGCCTCGCGGTACTGTTCATCAAAGCGCCTCGCGGTACTGTTCATCAAAGCGCCTCGCGGTACTGTTCATCAAAGCGCCTCGCGGTACTGTTCATCAAAGCGCCTCGCGGTACTGTTCATCAAAGCGCCTCGCGGTACTGTTCATCAAAGCGCCTCGCGGTACTGTTCATCAAAGCGCCTCGCGGTACTGTTCATCAAAGCGCCTCGCGGTACTGTTCATCAAAGCGCCTCGCGGTACTGTTCATCAAAGCGCCTCGCGGTACTGTTCATCAAAGCGCCTCGCGGTACTGTTCATCAAAGCGCCTCGCGGTACTGTTCATCAAAGCGCCTCGCGGTACTGTTCATCAAAGCGCCTCGCGGTACTGTTCATCAAAGCGCCTCGCGGTACTGTTCATCAAAGCGCCTCGCGGTACTGTTCATCAAAGCGCCTCGCGGTACTGTTCATCAAAGCGCCTCGCGGTACTGTTCATCAAAGCGCCTCGCGGTACTGTTCATCAAAGCGCCTCGCGGTACTGTTCATCAAAGCGCCTCGCGGTACTGTTCATCAAAGCGCCTCGCGGTACTGTTCATCAAAGCGCCTCGCGGTACTGTTCATCAAAGCGCCTCGCGGTACTGTTCATCAAAGCGCCTCGCGGTACTGTTCATCAAAGCGCCTCGCGGTACTGTTCATCAAAGCGCCTCGCGGTACTGTTCATCAAAGCGCCTCGCGGTACTGTTCATCAAAGCGCCTCGCGGTACTGTTCATCAAAGCGCCTCGCGGTACTGTTCATCAAAGCGCCTCGCGGTACTGTTCATCAAAGCGCCTCGCGGTACTGTTCATCAAAGCGCCTCGCGGTACTGTTCATCAAAGCGCCTCGCGGTACTGTTCATCAAAGCGCCTCGCGGTACTGTTCATCAAAGCGCCTCGCGGTACTGTTCATCAAAGCGCCTCGCGGTACTGTTCATCAAAGCGCCTCGCGGTACTGTTCATCAAAGCGCCTCGCGGTACTGTTCATCAAAGCGCCTCGCGGTACTGTTCATCAAAGCGCCTCGCGGTACTGTTCATCAAAGCGCCTCGCGGTACTGTTCATCAAAGCGCCTCGCGGTACTGTTCATCAAAGCGCCTCGCGGTACTGTTCATCAAAGCGCCTCGCGGTACTGTTCATCAAAGCGCCTCGCGGTACTGTTCATCAAAGCGCCTCGCGGTACTGTTCATCAAAGCGCCTCGCGGTACTGTTCATCAAAGCGCCTCGCGGTACTGTTCATCAAAGCGCCTCGCGGTACTGTTCATCAAAGCGCCTCGCGGTACTGTTCATCAAAGCGCCTCGCGGTACTGTTCATCAAAGCGCCTCGCGGTACTGTTCATCAAAGCGCCTCGCGGTACTGTTCATCAAAGCGCCTCGCGGTACTGTTCATCAAAGCGCCTCGCGGTACTGTTCATCAAAGCGCCTCGCGGTACTGTTCATCAAAGCGCCTCGCGGTACTGTTCATCAAAGCGCCTCGCGGTACTGTTCATCAAAGCGCCTCGCGGTACTGTTCATCAAAGCGCCTCGCGGTACTGTTCATCAAAGCGCCTCGCGGTACTGTTCATCAAAGCGCCTCGCGGTACTGTTCATCAAAGCGCCTCGCGGTACTGTTCATCAAAGCGCCTCGCGGTACTGTTCATCAAAGCGCCTCGCGGTACTGTTCATCAAAGCGCCTCGCGGTACTGTTCATCAAAGCGCCTCGCGGTACTGTTCATCAAAGCGCCTCGCGGTACTGTTCATCAAAGCGCCTCGCGGTACTGTTCATCAAAGCGCCTCGCGGTACTGTTCATCAAAGCGCCTCGCGGTACTGTTCATCAAAGCGCCTCGCGGTACTGTTCATCAAAGCGCCTCGCGGTACTGTTCATCAAAGCGCCTCGCGGTACTGTTCATCAAAGCGCCTCGCGGTACTGTTCATCAAAGCGCCTCGCGGTACTGTTCATCAAAGCGCCTCGCGGTACTGTTCATCAAAGCGCCTCGCGGTACTGTTCATCAAAGCGCCTCGCGGTACTGTTCATCAAAGCGCCTCGCGGTACTGTTCATCAAAGCGCCTCGCGGTACTGTTCATCAAAGCGCCTCGCGGTACTGTTCATCAAAGCGCCTCGCGGTACTGTTCATCAAAGCGCCTCGCGGTACTGTTCATCAAAGCGCCTCGCGGTACTGTTCATCAAAGCGCCTCGCGGTACTGTTCATCAAAGCGCCTCGCGGTACTGTTCATCAAAGCGCCTCGCGGTACTGTTCATCAAAGCGCCTCGCGGTACTGTTCATCAAAGCGCCTCGCGGTACTGTTCATCAAAGCGCCTCGCGGTACTGTTCATCAAAGCGCCTCGCGGTACTGTTCATCAAAGCGCCTCGCGGTACTGTTCATCAAAGCGCCTCGCGGTACTGTTCATCAAAGCGCCTCGCGGTACTGTTCATCAAAGCGCCTCGCGGTACTGTTCATCAAAGCGCCTCGCGGTACTGTTCATCAAAGCGCCTCGCGGTACTGTTCATCAAAGCGCCTCGCGGTACTGTTCATCAAAGCGCCTCGCGGTACTGTTCATCAAAGCGCCTCGCGGTACTGTTCATCAAAGCGCCTCGCGGTACTGTTCATCAAAGCGCCTCGCGGTACTGTTCATCAAAGCGCCTCGCGGTACTGTTCATCAAAGCGCCTCGCGGTACTGTTCATCAAAGCGCCTCGCGGTACTGTTCATCAAAGCGCCTCGCGGTACTGTTCATCAAAGCGCCTCGCGGTACTGTTCATCAAAGCGCCTCGCGGTACTGTTCATCAAAGCGCCTCGCGGTACTGTTCATCAAAGCGCCTCGCGGTACTGTTCATCAAAGCGCCTCGCGGTACTGTTCATCAAAGCGCCTCGCGGTACTGTTCATCAAAGCGCCTCGCGGTACTGTTCATCAAAGCGCCTCGCGGTACTGTTCATCAAAGCGCCTCGCGGTACTGTTCATCAAAGCGCCTCGCGGTACTGTTCATCAAAGCGCCTCGCGGTACTGTTCATCAAAGCGCCTCGCGGTACTGTTCATCAAAGCGCCTCGCGGTACTGTTCATCAAAGCGCCTCGCGGTACTGTTCATCAAAGCGCCTCGCGGTACTGTTCATCAAAGCGCCTCGCGGTACTGTTCATCAAAGCGCCTCGCGGTACTGTTCATCAAAGCGCCTCGCGGTACTGTTCATCAAAGCGCCTCGCGGTACTGTTCATCAAAGCGCCTCGCGGTACTGTTCATCAAAGCGCCTCGCGGTACTGTTCATCAAAGCGCCTCGCGGTACTGTTCATCAAAGCGCCTCGCGGTACTGTTCATCAAAGCGCCTCGCGGTACTGTTCATCAAAGCGCCTCGCGGTACTGTTCATCAAAGCGCCTCGCGGTACTGTTCATCAAAGCGCCTCGCGGTACTGTTCATCAAAGCGCCTCGCGGTACTGTTCATCAAAGCGCCTCGCGGTACTGTTCATCAAAGCGCCTCGCGGTACTGTTCATCAAAGCGCCTCGCGGTACTGTTCATCAAAGCGCCTCGCGGTACTGTTCATCAAAGCGCCTCGCGGTACTGTTCATCAAAGCGCCTCGCGGTACTGTTCATCAAAGCGCCTCGCGGTACTGTTCATCAAAGCGCCTCGCGGTACTTTGGATAATATCATGCTCTGTTCAGCGTTGAACTTTGTAGAAGAGGCCTATATCTTGCTTCAACTTTTGAACCACAGCTCTGTGACGTCGTGACCATATTTTGGGATCAATAGGCTGTTGCATTTGTATTTGAATGGATTGAAATATCGAAGTCGATTTTGGATTAATCATCTTCATCTTGAAGGTCACCACTTGGAGTTCTGATTGAAATGCCTTGAGAATCATTCAAAGAAAAGCGTCGTCGGTTTTGAACATCGATTTCCGTGAAAGCTTCTATATGGAATATGGAACCGATTTGTTTTGAATATCTTGCCTCAAATCTCGTAGAGGATAATCGTTGGGTCTCAAAGTTCGCGACTCGGTGTCTTTCTTCGATGCGGGGTAATTATAACCGTTCCGCTCGATACAAGCTTCTTGTGGCGGTGTTGGCTGTTGCACTTTCGAAGGCAATTTGTACTGCAATGAGTTACAAAGTGCATTAAAATCACGGTGGGAGAGAGTGCTTAACCAGGCGGGAAGAGCGAACCTCTTTGTCTCAAGTTAGGATTTTGGCAAACCCTCGACCATCAGCAGTTTGATAAGCCTTTACCAACTACCGTTTGAGTTGGGCTAGCATGTAAATTATCGAGTCCGTTCTACATGTTACGTTGTGCTAAAAGAGTGAATTCTCTTAGACTTTATGCTACGATCTTGAATACGTAGACTTGATCAATTATCTCGGGAATTGATTACCCGGCAGCATGTGTTAGATGCAGACTTATCTCTGGTAAGGGACAGAGATAACATCCCTATGCATGAAGGCATAGTTTAGGTGTCATGAAGGCATGGTTTGGCCCTAACTATTCAAAGTTTTGACCAAGTGGGAGTGAAAATTTGAAATGATCCTAACTGTAGGAAGGTTTGACCAGGATAGGAGTTTTGAGACAATCCTAACTGTCGGAAGGTTTGATCGCTCAATCTGGAAGTGGACCTCTCGTTCATGGAAGGAATCGAGAGGGGATTTTGACCGTGGTCCTAACTGTAGGAAGGTTTGACCAGGATAGGAGTTTTGAGACAATCCTAACTGTCGGAAGGTTTGATCGCTCAATCTGGAAGTGGACCTCTCATTCATGGAAGGAATCGAGAGGGGGTTTTGGCCGTGGTCCTAACTGTAGGAAGGTTTGACCAGGATAGGAGTTTTGAGACAATCCTAACTATCGGAAGGTTTGATCGCTCAATCTAGAAGTGGACCTCTCATTCATGGAAGGAATCGAGAGGGGATTTTGGCCGTGGTCCTAACTGTAGGAAGGTTTGACCAGGATAGGAGTTTTGAGACAATCCTAGCTGTCGGAAGGTTTGATCGCTCAATGGAAGTGGACCTCTCACCATGGATTATCCACCCCGACTTTCTTTGCAAAGCGGGTTGCATTCATCTAATTGGTGGGTTATTCTTAAGAATATTAGATGCAACACTCTCGAGGAACTGCCCAATAGTTGTAGAAAATAGTTTATACTCATATACCTGTCAGAGTGGGGAGGAGCAGTTTAACCTCTTATACTCGTCGGAGGAAAAGGAGCAGTTTAACCTCTTATACTCGTCGGAGGAAAAGGAGCAGCTTTAACCTCTTATACTGCGTCGGAGGAAAAGGCGATTTAACCTCTTATACTCGTCGGAGGAAAAGGCGGTTTAACCTCTTATACTGTCGGAGGAAAAGGCAGTTTAACCTCTTATACTGCGTCGGAGGAAAAGGGCGGTTTAACCTCTTATACTCGTCGGAGGAAAAGGCGGTTAGCTTATTTTGGCGTTAAGGCGCCGGCCGACAAGAGCTTGGATGATGGCCTTGAGAGCTAAGCAATCCTTAGTAGGATGGAGGATCCTCGTAGTGCATACGGTATTTAGGGTCGAAATCTTGTCGACCTCCTCGATTTGTAATAGGTGGCAACTTGATTTTGTTCTTTGTCGAGGAGGTGTTTGAAAATGATCGAGAACTTCTTCATCTCGAAGAGTGCGTCTGTGTAATTCGATTTAGGAGCTTTTCTTTGCTCGAGATTGTTGGCTGATGCGTCGTTGCGGCGTTCGACTTACGCTAGCGGCGATCGCCGATGTCTTTCCTCTGTTGTTAGAGGTAAAATTTACTTCCGACGAGTCGGTAGTCATTTAGCCTCTTCGACTTTCTTCCTTCGAGGAAGCGTTAGGCTTGTTCACCGTTAAGTTTTAATTCCTTCCAAGTGGTTGGTGGTGCAACCCCATGACTTCCAACAATTCTATAGAAAGATTGTTGTGGCAAGTCTTCAATATGAACTCCTCGTAATTGGATCTCGCAATTCATAGCTTTATTGCGGAAGCGGCTTGTGAAGGTGTCAATTGTCTCCCCACTTTTTGCTTCTCATCTAGGAGAGTTCCAATGGAAACTTCGTGTCATCATCAAAGAAGTTCTTGAGAAAAGAGCTTTCCATGTCATTCCAGCAGTTAATGCTCGGCTTTGAGTCTTGATACCAATCGAGGCGGCTCCCGAAGAATACCGACGAATGACCGAATCATCAAAGGCTCATTTCGAGATCACCCCAAGTGAGATTTGAAATAGATCAAGTCTTTGTGTGGCGAACCCCTCCGTCAAAGGTGTGAAATTAATCAAAGCTGAATTTGGTGGGTAAGGGATTGAATCCCAATCTCGGATATGGACACGAATTCGGTCTTCTTAACCTCGTGGCGATCATTAAAGCATTAATTTTGCCTTCAAGCTCCTTCATCTTTTCATTTTCATCCTCGGCTTGTTTTGGATGATTCCTAAGAGGAATTGGAACACTTCCGCTTTGGGTAGCGAACACCTTTTCTTAGGAGGTATATCGGCATAAATGTGTTCATCTATCTCCGAATCAACGTCTTCGACATTATGGGTATCAAGATTGATAGCTCCACCTTGTTGACTAGATCCGGTGTTGACTAGATCGGTACATGCAGTAGTATGGGTTTGCAACTCCCTCATCATTTGCATGGCTAGCTCCATCTCTGTTCTCATTTGACCTTAAGCTCTTCTCTTTGCTTGGCTAAGGCTTCTTGTAACATTTGAGCGGGACATCGGGAGTAATGGTAAAAGCCTCCCTATGGTGGCGACTCATACTTGAAGCGATGTCGTCTGAAGCTATTCTTTGGCGGTCGGAAATTTCATCTTGGATGAATCTCCTTCATGCATTCTTCTATAGTCAATGCGTCGCGTAGCTCTCAATTGCAACGAGACATTCTCGAGAAATCGAGACCCAACTTTTCCTCGGGGTGAAGTCACGGATCTTCATCATTTAGGTCTTTTCCTTTGTTCACCATATTAATGGTGACTTGAAATTCATCCCGATGAATGGCGGATCTTCTTTTTCTTGAGTCGCCTTGACTCGTCTTCAAATCTTCGTCGGCAAGGAAAGCCTCTCGAATCTTGAAGCTCTTTGTGGTTGGCGTTTGACTCGAACGGGCACATCCCCGGCTGATGACCGCGATTGATGTGGCTTGTCAGCGGTTGTACTTTCACCCCCAAGTATAACGTTGCCCTTAACTGGAGGACACGTCTTCTTTTGGGGGCGTCGATCATTCGACTTGGGAGGCACCTTTGATGTTTTAACTTCATCCGCTGAAATTGTCTTGGCATGGATCATAAGTGTTTTATCATCTCTCGTGACTTCACGAATCACATGCCTCAAGTTCTTCCCTTTAGTAGACTCGTGGACCCCTTGCGGGATGCTCAAACGAGATGCAATTGAAATTTTAGAAGCTGGTGTTTCAACTTGCTCGGGACTCTTCTGGTGGGTAATCAAATGTTTCTTCAGCGATACTTTGTCTTTATTTCGAACGTGGACCAAGGCGACTAAACGAAGGCATCAAGTTTCGGGCTTAATTGTCGTTATCTTAGCCGTGGCGGAAGAAAGGCGGAAATGTCAAATTTTCGCCAAGGCATGGAAAGGCTGCCTGCGATGCTGTTCATCAAAGCGCCTCGCGGTACTGTTCATCAAAGCGCCTCGCGGTACTGTTCATCAAAGCGCCTCGCGGTACTGTTCATCAAAGCGCCTCGCGGTACTGTTCATCAAAGCGCCTCGCGGTACTGTTCATCAAAGCGCCTCGCGGTACTGTTCATCAAAGCGCCTCGCGGTACTGTTCATCAAAGCGCCTCGCGGTACTGTTCATCAAAGCGCCTCGCGGTACTGTTCATCAAAGCGCCTCGCGGTACTGTTCATCAAAGCGCCTCGCGGTACTGTTCATCAAAGCGCCTCGCGGTACTGTTCATCAAAGCGCCTCGCGGTACTGTTCATCAAAGCGCCTCGCGGTACTGTTCATCAAAGCGCCTCGCGGTACTGTTCATCAAAGCGCCTCGCGGTACTGTTCATCAAAGCGCCTCGCGGTACTGTTCATCAAAGCGCCTCGCGGTACTGTTCATCAAAGCGCCTCGCGGTACTGTTCATCAAAGCGCCTCGCGGTACTGTTCATCAAAGCGCCTCGCGGTACTGTTCATCAAAGCGCCTCGCGGTACTGTTCATCAAAGCGCCTCGCGGTACTGTTCATCAAAGCGCCTCGCGGTACTGTTCATCAAAGCGCCTCGCGGTACTGTTCATCAAAGCGCCTCGCGGTACTGTTCATCAAAGCGCCTCGCGGTACTGTTCATCAAAGCGCCTCGCGGTACTGTTCATCAAAGCGCCTCGCGGTACTGTTCATCAAAGCGCCTCGCGGTACTGTTCATCAAAGCGCCTCGCGGTACTGTTCATCAAAGCGCCTCGCGGTACTGTTCATCAAAGCGCCTCGCGGTACTGTTCATCAAAGCGCCTCGCGGTACTGTTCATCAAAGCGCCTCGCGGTACTGTTCATCAAAGCGCCTCGCGGTACTGTTCATCAAAGCGCCTCGCGGTACTGTTCATCAAAGCGCCTCGCGGTACTGTTCATCAAAGCGCCTCGCGGTACTGTTCATCAAAGCGCCTCGCGGTACTGTTCATCAAAGCGCCTCGCGGTACTGTTCATCAAAGCGCCTCGCGGTACTGTTCATCAAAGCGCCTCGCGGTACTGTTCATCAAAGCGCCTCGCGGTACTGTTCATCAAAGCGCCTCGCGGTACTGTTCATCAAAGCGCCTCGCGGTACTGTTCATCAAAGCGCCTCGCGGTACTGTTCATCAAAGCGCCTCGCGGTACTGTTCATCAAAGCGCCTCGCGGTACTGTTCATCAAAGCGCCTCGCGGTACTGTTCATCAAAGCGCCTCGCGGTACTGTTCATCAAAGCGCCTCGCGGTACTGTTCATCAAAGCGCCTCGCGGTACTGTTCATCAAAGCGCCTCGCGGTACTGTTCATCAAAGCGCCTCGCGGTACTGTTCATCAAAGCGCCTCGCGGACTCTTGGTGATGTCACCGCCGGGACCCAAATTTTGTGATTTTGAGTCGATTCCTTGGTTGATTTAGACTCCTGCGCCTTACGAACAATAGCGCGTGCATGAGCAGCAGCGTGCACGGCGCTTTAGGCGCTCCTTCCTTGTCAATCGGGTCCTTTTGGCGAGAACCCATTCTTCCTTGGGAGGAGTGTCGGCGATTGAGGTTGGCGTTATAACTGGCGGCGCCTCGATCCGCGAGTTCATGTTGTAATGAACTCCGTGCATTGATTCCATGGCCTTTGCAAGTTGTCGGGCCATCTTCGGCGTTGTCTCGGCGAGCCCTCTTTGTCAGTGGTTGAGATCTTGTTGAGAGGAAATCGCCTGCATGCATAGCGAGCGAAGATCGTTGCACATCACAGCGAGCGAACCTCCCTCTTAGGCGATGAGATCCTCCGATGTTTGCGGGGTGAAGAGGACTTCGATGAGGAAGAGGAGAGATATTCTTCAAACTTGGCTTGATCGAAGAAGTAGTCTATTCCATCAACCATGAGGTCGGCTTGATCGCTGCAAGGCTGCGACACAACGATCTCGGGCTCGAGACCGTTGGCTCCCACTGTGGTCGCCATCGTGTTTGGGTCGAAAGTCTTTTCCATTGCAAAACTTGAGAAAAATTACACTTTTTATTCTCAGTTACAAAGAAATTAAATGACTCTCTTACAAACTCGAACAGAAGACGCTACAAGTGTAGATCTCTTGTTTTGTGGGACTTTGCTGTCTTGGGGGCCAGCGTAATCCGTGGACCACCGAGCAGCGATCGTCGAATCGGCGGGGTTGAGTTAATGCTTAGCTAAGGAAACAAGAACTAAAGCAAATATCTTAGCAAGGTAAGATATCTACTCTTCCCAAATTAAGGCAAAGCTTAATCTCGAGGAATCTCCCAGGAAGCTTCAAGAGCGCTCTTGATTTGATGAGGAGTTCACTCTTGGATCTTCAAGATTCACCAAGGACTCCTCTCTTTGGAAATAAACTTTTCCTCCTCTGAAAATAATCTCCTCCCCTAATAACCGTGTTAAAAGGGTATTTATAGGCTTTAGAAAGCATAACCGCCTCAAAGAGCATGCTGATTCTTGTTCACGAGGCAGTTTTCTTGTTCATCAAAGCGCCTCGCGGTACTGTTCATCAAAGCGCCTCGCGGTACTGTTCATCAAAGCGCCTCGCGGTACTGTTCATCAAAGCGCCTCGCGGTACTGTTCATCAAAGCGCCTCGCGGTACTGTTCATCAAAGCGCCTCGCGGTACTGTTCATCAAAGGCGCCTCGTGATGCTTGTTCATTATAACCGTTTTCCCCTCTTTTAAGGCCGCGATTAATGCCCTATTTATGCGCTTAGTGGCGTTTTCAAGGGTGTAACCGCCCACTAACATTAATGGATGTCCCCACATGTTAAAAATTCTAACGGGTCCCATAAATAATGATAAAACCCCTCAAGCGTCGTGCGTTGGCGCGGCGGTTATATTGTCTCGCTCACGGCGCGGCAGTTTGGACACTCTGGACCATTTTGATGATAACTTTCCGTCCAATCTCCAAATGAGATAATTGAAGATGCGTTGGAAAGCTGATGAGGAGACCTACAACTTTTATGTTTTACCTTCTCCAGATTCAAAATACATCATGGCCAAAATCTGTGAGACAAATGCTCTTTGGGCGAGACAGCTTGGGCTGTCTCGGCCACTCTGAGACACCCTGAACTATTTTGGTGATAACTTTCCCGTCCAATCTCCGAATGAGATAATTGAAGATCGTTGGAAATATGATGAGGAGAGATACAACTTTTATGTTTTACCTTCTCCAGATTCAAAATACATCATGGCCAAAATCTGTGAGACAAATGCTCTTTGGGCGAGACAGCTTGGGCTGTCTCGGCCACTCTGAGACACCCTGAACTATTTTGATGATAACTTTCCGTCCGATCTCGAATGAGATAATTGAAGATGCGTTGGAAAGATGATGAGAGAACTACAACTTTTATGTTTTGACCTTCTCCATATTCAAAGCACATAATGTTCAAAATGTCGTGCATTGGCGCGGCAGTTAAAAGTATCGCGCATGAGAAAAAAAATCTGCAATGTCTTATTAGCGAGACACACCAGTGAGTCCTTTTAGCGGCATTAGACAATCCTCCTTGACTCAGATAATAACGTTCATCATCCTTTCTCTGGTATGAAGTGAATTAGAGTTCCATAGGTAATTTTTGATGCCTACAGCCTTGTTTAAACCACAAGCCCAAAGCCTTGTTAACACCACAAGCCCGAAGCCTTGTTCAAACCACAAGCCCGAAGCCTTGTTAACACCACAAGCTTGAAGCCTTGTTCAAACCACAAGCCCGAAACCTTGTTCAAACTACAAGCCCAAAGCCTTGTTCAAACCACAAGCCCGAAGCCTTGTTCAAACCACAAGCCCAAAGCCTTGTTCAAACTACAAGCCCAAAGCCTTGTTCACACCACAAGCCATGTAAGCCTTGTTCACATCACAGGCCTTAAACCTTGTTCAAATCACAAATACCCAACTTTATCAAGTTAACCCCACACCTCGATAAAATTAACTTATCGACTCTCTTCAATAGAGCGATAGGTCCCCAAAATCCTGTTCAAACCACAAGTACCCAATTTTATCAAGTTAACCCCACACCTCTGATAAAATCAACTTATCGACTCTCTTTAATAGAGCGATAGGTCCTCAAAATCTTGTTCAAATCACAAATACCCAACTTTATCAAGTTAACCCCACACCTCTGATAAAATTAACTTATCGACTCTCTTCAATAGAGCGATAAGTCCTCAAAAATCATCATCAAGTTAAAAATTCCACCTCTGATGATAAAACTAATTTATCAACTCTTTACAATAGAGTGATAAGTCCCCAAAAGCTTGTTCAAACAACAAGTATGAAGGCATGCCAAGTTAACACTATACTTTTGGTACCTTAAAGAAAAGTCTAAAAGACTTAGTTGGAAATATGGGGTTCATCCCCGCGTTTTACTCATAAAACGCGAAGGACCACCCCCGCATTTCAACACAAAACGTGAGGGTCGCGCCCGCGTTTTAAACACAGAACGCGATGGCCAGCTCCGTGTTTCAACCTCAAATCGCGAGGATCAATCTCACGTAGCAAAGTTCAACACGCTACGGTCACTCCTGCATTTTAAAAAAGCAAAAAATGTCGGAGATCACCCATGCAAGACGAATGACTAGCGTGGACAAAAGCAGAACGCAACTTTTTTAAAGACAGAATGAGGAGCAATACCTTCTCAGAATCAAACAAAAGAAGATATCCAAAGTATTCCGAAAGCTCGTCCCAGTCAACCGCGACCTTTCGAAAACTTTGGAGGGGGTTCTGTAGGCTGTAAAAAAATTACTGAAGACAGCCAATATCCGCGAAACACTATCAATGAAGGTTACAAGCTGACGACTTTTACGACAACAAAGGAGCTAATGTCTCCAGAGTACAAGGATTACAAGTTGACAACCCTTGTGAAAAGAGATCACAAGTATTGATCTCTTCAAAGCAAAACGCGGGCTCACCCCCCGCGTTTCAATTCAAAACGCGGGACTAATCCCCGCGTTTCAATTCAAAACGTGGAGCACATGGCCCGCTGCTCAAGCCCAAAACACGGAGCACATGGCCCGCTGCTCAAGCCCAAAACACGGAGCACATGGCCCGCTGCTCAAGCCCAAAACACGGAGCACATGGCCCGCTGCTCAAGCCCAAAACACGGAGCACATGGCGGCGTTGAAGCTCAAAGCGGGCCTCAAACCAGCGTCCTAGTTAAAATGTAGACGCTGAGGTTCATTCCGCATTCCCGCACTAAAATACGCACGCGTGGCTTGCTCCGTAACGCTAACTTCGCTTTGACTCATTCAAACATGAGTTGAGCGGTTCCTCAACCGTTTGAGAGATTTAAGGGGCGGTTACACTCACTAAACCCCATTATGGAGCAATTCAAGGGGCGGTTACACCTTTAATCCCTATAAATGGGGGTTTTCACAGCCAAATGGGGCGGGTTGGAAGAGTTTGGCCGGAGAACTAAAAAAGGAGAGAAGGAGGGAGAAAAGAAAAGCCACTTCTGCGCAGCTGTGATCGGCATAATGATCGGACCTTCATCCGTGGTCTGATCGGAGTGAAACTTGGAGGACAGCCTCAACACTCGTCTTTACTAATTCTGAATGGTGAAGATTGATTTTTACCGGTTGGATTTGGAGATATTGAGATTTTACCGAAGCCAATTGTGCAGAGAACAATTTCTTCTGCGCAGCTGTGATCGGCATGACGATCGGACCTTCATCCGTGGTCTGATCGGAGTGAAACTTGGAGGGCAGCCTCAAAACTCATTGTTCCTAATTCTGAACGGTGGAGATTGATTTCTACTGGTTAGATTTAGATATATTGAGGTTTTACCAAAGATCTGTGTTCTTTTTTTAAGAAAGGATCAAACCTCCTTTGCTAGCATCAACTCTCCTAGAGAGTTCAACTCGATTACAGTTTTCAAACTTGCACGGCAAGTTCTTCTCCACCATTCTTGGCTAAAAGGATTACTAATCCTTTTCTAAAATCAACTCTATCAAAGAGTTCTTAACTTCGACCGAGTTCTAAACTTGCTCTGCGAGTTATTTTCAACCTCGCCCCACGAGTCAAGACGGTCGGATCGTCAACAGGATACAAGATTCAAACTCCTATCGCCACCGTGAAGAACCCAGTTTTAAAAAAAAGGAAGGATCTCCGCTGACCCTTCCTTCTTTTGTAAATCGGGCAACCGATCGAGGAATTTGTAATTTCTTTTTATCTACGTCAGTTAGAGAGAGAGATTGCATTCGAGAGATTGTATTCGTTATTCTTCAAATAGAATAGATCAATTTTACATTTTCTCAATTTTTCCTCGCGAACAAGTACCAGCTTGGGGATCTCAAGTCTGAAGTCATGTGCTATGTCATCGACGCGGAGACTTCTTACAATCTACTATTGGGTCGACCTTGGATCTATAGTAATGTCATAGTCTCATCTACATTGCATCAGTGTTTTAAATATGTCGACACTGATAATGTAGTCAAGACGGTGGTCGCGGATAAACAGCCATTCAAGGGATTGGAAAATTATTTTACTGACTCCCTTCTATATGGCGCTGAATCCGATACTGAACCATCGGCCCAGGGTACAGACAGCGGAAATGAAGCTGATAACGAAGATGGCCTCGATTGCGATGGAAACTTTGTACTTAATGACATTGAGCCTCTTGTAATTGATCTTGATGAAACTGAATCGTCAAGAGGAAGTTATAACTGGCAACTTGCCGATGAACATATAATAAATGACGGTTTAGAGTATGTACCTAGTATTGATAATGTAATGCAGGGACTGTATAAGGATTACGATGTGCATGTGCCGCTCTCGTCATCCAATCAGATGAAGAAATGCCTCCAAAGCTCGACTGGATCAACTTTCGTTGTTCCTTCAAAAGGTGCAAGGGAGACAATCTTTAGAAAAGGGGAAATATCTCCACAACGAAACCTCTTTTGGGAAGCTGACGATAGTGATGAAGGACCCTGCAAATACTTCTCCAAGTATAGTCCGCAAGCACGCCATTATATGAAGAAATGGGGATATGATTTCACTCACGGGGCAAGTCTTTGTTTCGGGCGAGGCATTCGAACTCCACCTTGACTTTCTCATGTACGGAAAGGAAAATCCTACCACTATTATGAACACAGGAGAGGTTTGGGTTACGTCTCTTCATCTTCCGATGAATGCTGTTGGCAAGTTGAGGATCACAACAATTCATCAGATTCTTCAACGTGGGATTCAGACGTCAGTCTCGGGGAAGTTTTCAAAGGACTAATGTCCAACATGACCACAATAAGCCCGGCATAACCTGGAGGAGATGATCACTTACTAAATTGGGAAGACCCCTGGACTTTCCATCTGAATGTTCAGTTCGGTAATAGATTCGAGCAAAGGGAGCCACTTACTGAAGATGAGGTGATTCAAATAAATATGGGAGACGAAGCAAATCCAAAACCTATATTTATTTGCGGCAGTCTTTCATCAGAAGAGAAAGATGAATTAATTTCTCTCGCCAAAGAATATATTGACGTCTTCGCGTGGAATTACGAAGATATGCCAGAGCTTGATCCAGAAGTGGCAGTGCACCGCCTTAATATTAAACCGGAAGTCAAACCCTTGAAACAACAACAACGACGGTTTCGTCCACAAATTATGAAAGCAATTGTAGCTGAAGTAAAGAAACTCATACAATCGGGTTTTATCAGAGAAGAACAACATCCAGATTGGGTGGTGAATATTGTCCCTGTTCTAAAAAGAAATGGGACAATTAGAATCTGCATTGACTTTAGGGATCTGAACCTTGCATGTCCAAAGGATGATTTTCCACTACCCATTTCGGATGTCATTATAGACAACACTTGTGGGTTCGAAAGAATGTCATTTATGGATGGGTTCTCTGAATACAATCAAATCAAGATGCATCTCGATGACTAGAAACACAAGTCATTTAGGACGCCTCGTGGCATCTTTTGCTACACTGTCATGCCCTTCGGTTTGAAGAATGCAGGAGCTACATATCAACGAGTGATGACGAAGATCTTCCAAGAGCATCTCCAAAAGACCGTTGAGTGCTATATCGATGACTTGGTAGTGAAAATCCGCAATAAAAGTGATCATATCAAAGATCTCAAGATGATATTTGATCTCATGCGAAGTCATCAGTTGAAGATAAATCCTACTAAGTCTTTCTTGGGGATGGCCAGCAGTAAATTTCTTGGTTTCGTTGTCACCTCGAAGGGAATTCATATCGACCCTGACAAAATAAAGGCAATTAACGAATTACAACCTCCGAGAAATCTCAAAGAGCTTAGGGGGTTACAAGGAAGATTGACTTATGTCAGACGCTTCATTTTGAATCTTGCAGGAAAGTGTCAACCGTTTTCCAAGCTCACAAGAAAGGGTGTTTCGTTCATATGGGATGATGCATTTCAAAAGGCCTTTGAAGATATCAAAGCATACTTATCAAATCCTCCTGTTCTCGTTGCACCGAAATCAGGGAAGCCGTTCATGATTTATGTCAGAGCGATGAACCATTCATTAAGTGCCTTATTAGCACAAGTTGATGATAACAGTCACGAGCAAACAATCTATTATCTGAGTAGGACAATGATGGGTGCTGAATCTCGATATCCGAATATTGAGAAGGAATGCTTGGCTTTGGTATTTGCAGTGCAAAAAATGCGACATTACCTGGTTAGACAAACGGTACATGTCATCTCGAACGTTAATCCAATCTGAGTATTAATGACGCAACCAGCCTCTTTGAATTGGCGATTAGCGAGATGGGCATTGCTCCTCTCGCAATACGACATTCACTTTAAATAGCAGAAGTCGGTGAAAGGACAAGCAATTTGTGACCTTTTAGCAGCCCGACCTAGTAAAGACAAAGCTAAAATTTATGAAGACTTACGTGACAAAACTTATGAGGTCAACCATACTTCTCACGAGCGTGCGTGGTAATTGTACTTTGACGGAGCTTCTCGAGCAACCAACGTGGCAAGTGCCCCTTGATGTTCTAAGATTTATTCCGGAGTCGGAGTTGTCTTAGTTTCCCCAGGAAAGCATGTAATGCCTCGGGCTTACTCGCTAACTGAGCCGTGCTCTAATAATATGGCCGAATACAACCATTACTTATTGGACTCAGTTTCGCCAGAGAGCTGGGGGTCGAATATCTCGAAGCCTTTGGGGATTCCCAACTCATAGTCAGACAGATCCATGGGGACTACGAAGTCAGGAATCCGGACTTAATTCCATATCACCAGGCGGCTGTTGAGATAGCGGACTTGTTTGAAGAATTTTTCATCGAGTTTATTCCGCGCCTCCAGAACGCATATGCAGATGCATTAGCGGCATTAGTTGTTTTGTTGGCGCAACCTCCAGAAACAGAACAATTGGTTACTGTAAGGACGCATCAACTTTTTATACCAGAGTTCACTTTGGACATCAAAGAAGTGCATGCCACATTAACCAAGCTCAAACCTCGAGATTGGTGTTTTCCCATTATAGATTATGTCTTATATGGTATTTTACCGGAAGATGTAAGAGAAAGGGAATCAGTCCGAAGGAGGGCACCAAGATTTTATTATAACACCGCGACTCAAACGCTCTATCGTCACACATATGATGGCTTACTACTCCGATGCCTTTCAACCGAGGAAGCAGAAGAAGCCCTCAAAGAAGCGCATGATGGGACTTGTGGCGCACATCAACCAGGTCCTAAGTTAGGAGATCGACTAAGGAGACTGGGCGATTATTGGCCGACCATGATCAAAGATGCAATTGAATACGCAAGACGGTATCACGCATGTCAAATACATGCTAATTACATGCATCAGCCGCTAGAAGACCTGCATCCGTCAGCCACTTCCTGGCCATTCGAGACCTGGGGAATGGATGTGGTAGGACCTATCTTTCCCCCATCAGTAAAAGGTGACCGCTTTATTTTAGTAATCACGGATTACTTCTCCAAATGGGCTGAAGCAATTCCGCTCAAAGAAGTCAAGACGAGTGATGTCATCAAATTCATCAAACACCATATCATTTATCGATACGGTGTCCCAAGATGAATTGTGCACGACAATGGCCCCCAATTTGTCAGCAACGCTTTTGTCAGATTCTGTAGCAAGTTCAGAATCCAAGATGTTTCATCTACAGCTTATAATCCTACTGCGAATGGTTTAGCTGAAGCTTTCAACAAGACTATCATCAAGATCTTAGCAAAGCTAGTAAGGACCAATAAGCGAGACTGGGACGATAAGCTTGGCGAGGCTCTTTGGGCATACCGCACCACGGTCCGAACACCGACCGGGGTCACCCCATACTCCTTGGTATACGGATGTGAAGCCGTCTTACCGCTAGAAATACAAATCCCATCCCTTCTCATTGCACTTGCAACGAGAATGATGAATGACGAACAACATCAGAAGCGTCTTGAAGAGCTAGAGATGTTGGATGGGAAACGCTTGGAAGCTCAGCAACAAATCGAGTTATACCAGGCCAGAATTTCTAAAGCCTTTAACAAGAAAGTCCGGCACCGGGTCTTCAAGGAAGGGGACTTGGTACTCGCAGTTCGGCGACCAATGATTCTTATCTCCAAGAAGAAAGGCAAATTCCAATCCAAATGGGAGGGGCCATTTGTAATTGATACGGTCTACTCAAGTGGAGCATATCGCTTGATCACCCAAGACGGTGATAAGATGATGATGCCAATTAATGGGAAGTTCCTGAAGAAATACTATCCTTAGTGTACTCGGGATAACCCGTTTTGTGATGAAGGGCCCAGGTTTATCATATTCCAATAGCTAAGAAATACCCTTCACCAATTTTGGATGATCAGACTTTTGAATAGTCACATTCTCTAAACTCCCACTGGGTCCAGTACGATCAAACCTTTGAACAGTTAGGGTCGTTATTCATTTTGCATTTGACCAAACCTTTGAACAGTTAGGGTCGTTATTCATTTTGCATTTGACCAAACCTTTGAACAGTTAGGGTCATTTTAAACTTTAACTCCCACTTGGTCAAACCTTCGAACAGTTAGGACCAAAATCAAAATTTCATTATCATTACCCCCCCACTAGGCAAAACCTCTCAACAGTTAAGGCCATTAACAATATCAAGATCTTTTCTCGGTTCCGTTTGTGAACGAGAATTCCATTCCAATATCGGGTCCGTCTCTACCCCAAAAGGAGACAAATTTGAACAACTGAACCTTTGAGTAGTTAGGTTCCTCCAAATTTCACCTTTTACTCACGTGAGTTAAAAGGCCCCCTTTTCTTTTCAGAGTCAAAGCCATGTGGCCCTACTCCAATTTGATTCTCAAAGCGGAGATCCCACTTTGAGTTTCTTTATAGATTCCCTGGTGCACGTGCATCAGGAATTCTTCTGACTCTCAATTCACGTGAACAAGGAGTTCTCAATTGAAGCGGGAGATAAGAAAATGCCTTCTTCTTCTTCAACACAATGGGTTCGCCTTCGCCCCAAGAGAAGACACAACGGGTTCGCCTTCGCCCCAAGAGAAAACAAAACGGGTTCGTATTTGCCCCACGAGAAGACAACAACAACAAAGTCTATGTATCCAACACATAGCCAGTCTCATTACTCACTTAATGATTTGTTAAATCTACGCCTATTTAAGCGAAGTAGGTTTTATTCCTATCCTTAAATCGGGAATAAGTCAGCGTCTAACACAAGCCACTGGGTAGTCAATTCCCGCGATAGTTGACGAAGTCTACGTATTCAATATCGTAGCGAACAAAGTCTATGTATTCAATACATAGCCAGTCTCATTACTGACCTAATAATTTGTTAAATCTACGCCTATTTAAGCGTAGTAGGTGTTATTTCTATTCTTAAATCGGGAATAAGTCAGCGTCTAACACACGCCGCCGGGTAGTCAATTCTCGTGATAGTTGATCAAGTCTACGTATTCAATATCGTAGCGAACAAAGTCTATGTATTCAATATATAGCCAGTCTCATTACTAACTTAATAATTTGTTAAATCTATGCCTATTTAAGCGTAGTAGGTGTTATTCTTGTCCTTAAATCGGGAATAAGTCAGTGTCTAACACACGCCGCCGGGTAGTCAATTCTCGTGAGTATTGACCGAAACTACGTATTCATGTCGTAGTACAAAATCTAAGAGAGTTCATTCTTTTAGTACAACGTTACATGTAGAACGGACTTAGATAATCTACATGCTAGCCCAACTCAAACGGTAGTTGGTAAAGGCTTATCAAATCCGTTGATGGCTGAGGGTTTGCCAAAAATCCTATCAAAAGTTATGCTCATTTATTCAAAGTAGAATAGATGAGATAATGAAAGTCGATAAAACTAAAATTTTATTTCATGAATAATGAAATACAAAATAATTGTCAGCTAAACAAAACAAAAAGGGGGGCAACAAAAGGCGCTTAGTGAGACAACTGACGTAGGCGGATCCGTTCTTCGGGCTTGAGAGCTCCTCTTTGTATTTACATTCTAACTCCCCTCAAGAGCATTCTCGAAATCGCCGTGGGTTTGAAGTCAATTATCTCTCGCTCCATTCCAGACTTTTATCGAAAGCCTTGATTGTTGGATAGTTTGGAATAGGACTTCTCTACTCCAACCAGGTCAATCTCCAGAAGGCTCTGCATCTCTTCGGCTTCTTCAAGGGCCTTCCTTAAGCGAGCAACCTCGAGAGCTTGCTGCTCAACGGAATGAAGCAAGTCAGCCTTAGTCTTCTTTTTAGTATTCATGCTCGCCCTGATACGATCAGAATGAGCCTGCACTTGCTGTAGTTCATGTACAGTAGCTTCTCGTTTGGCTTCCTTGGCCTTCATAACGGACTCAATCCGAGAAGAAATATAAGAGGAAGCACCATCGGATCGCAATCTCAGAAGTTCCGCCAGCTCTTGTTCCAACTGAGTCAGATCCTTTATAATGGAATCCGCTAAGTCGGAGAAGCCCTCTTCTCTTATAGCCGCCACACGCCGATCGAGAGGCCGCTTAAGAAAGCTGAAAGAGAAACCCTTGTTCACGACTCTCTCGATAACACTATGGAGAAGAGAGATAAAGCCTTCAAGCTCTGCGCCAATGATCGCCTTCTCTGGATCTTCGTCCGACATCAATGCCTTAATGGAGTATAATAATATCGGGAGAAAGAAAGAAAGCGTGAGTTTCGAAGGATCTTAAATATTAGAACTCTTATAAAAGACGGGGTCGGGAGATGTACCGATGCGGCCGGAAGATCCCTCAGCTTAGATTGTCTGCCCCGCACTTGTCGGTTCAGCCTCGGGAACCACTAGAGTTGATTCAGGTTTGACTTGAGTAGCTGGTGGTCCAGGTTGAACGGGAGAGCCTCCAACAAGAGGCGAGGCAATAGTAGGATCGGTCTGAGAAAGAGGGGGCTAAAGCTCCAAACTTGGAACCGGAGACCCTCCAGTTTGCTCGGCAGCAGCAGTGACGGGTCCTGCAGGAGAAAATATTCTTAAATCATCGACTATCAGCAAGATAATTGAGAGGATCTAGATTTTTTTTGAAAGAAGCCGAAGCTCTGACAAATTAAATTTCAAGCTTCAGATCTAGATCTCGGGGAAAAGGAGGCTCTTTTGGCGATCATCTACTTCGACAACGGATCTTAGCGAACCCGAACATTATTCTCGCCATTGAGATAATCCCTGCGAAAGTTCAAGAGATCTCAGCCAGATCTACACCGTTTCCTCCAGATCAAAACCTTATTTTTGATCTCGAGAAGAGCTTTGATCTCGCTTAGTCGATTTCATTCGCTTGGGCTATTATTTCCTTCGTGAAATAACCCCATTTACCGTATAGATCTTTCATTGGATCGGATCACGCGGCGGTCCCCAGCACAGGCAAAGACACCCCCACAAGCGAGGATCCGATAAATGGATGTCACGTTTGTTTAGGGATAAAAGTTATAATTTTTATTCTTTTTTCATTGTAATTAGCCTTATAAAAAGGCGATTTTTTTATCGAACTTATTTGTAATCCCATAAAGGTAAAATGAGTTCAGCAATGAAGAAGATCCCAACTTTTCCTACGAACAAGTTGGCGACCACAGTGAGATTACAAATAAGTTCGATAAAAAATGCGCCTTTTTATAAAGCTAATTACAATGAAAAGGAATAAAATTATAACTTTTATCCTAAACAAGCGGGATCCGTTTATCGGATCTTAAACTGCGTGGTGTCTTTACTGTCTTGGGGACTTCTTTTTAGTCAGTGGACGCCGCGTGATCGATCAATGAAAGATCTACGGTAAAGGGTTATTTCATGAAGAAAATAATAGCCCAGCGAATAAAATCGACTAAGCGAGATCAAAGCTCTTCGGGATCAAAACAAGGTTTAGATCGGGAGAAGCGGTGTACATCTGGCGAGATCTCGTTTTCGTAGGGGATTATCTCACGAAGGAGGATAACAACCACAGGGTTCACTAAGATCGGTTATTGAAGTAGATGATGCCAAAGAGCCTCCTTTCCAGATCTAGATTTGAAGCTTGAAATTTAATTGCGAGCCTTCTTTTTAAAATCTAGATCCTCTCAAATGAACCCCACCTCTCTATTTATAGGCTTGGCGGATGCGGGCAAAAATGCAAAAGTCCACCGAGACACCAAGGTGTCACCGTACGAGCACCAAGTGGTGTCGACGCTAACGAGATGCCATACGACTTTCGCTTCTTTTTGGTCGAGAGTTGATTCACTTTGATTTGATTCTAACCCGATCTTGTGAGTGCAGTGCGATTCGTCTCGTCGATATTTCTTTGATTGAAACTTCACGGTTGGATTTATTCCATCGTTTGTCGCGCGATTAAATTAAACCGTTAGTTCGTGCTTTGCCGACCTGTTTCATGTGTTCCGTCGGCTCGCTTTGCTGACTTAGACGCCTCGTCGACTTGCCTCATGCGTTTCATCGACTCACTTTATGCGTTTGCGTCGCGGTCACTTGTCGTGTTGTCAACAGTTCATCGTCACGTTGTCGGATGGCTCGTCGATCATCAACTCATCGTCACGAGTCTCGTTCGGGGACTTATAGGCAATTTTCAACGCCTACAGATTATCTGTAGGCATTGAAAATTGCCTATAAGTCCACGAGTCTCATCTGTAGGCGTTAAAAATTACCTATAAGTCACCGAACGAGACTCGTGACGATGAGTTGACGATCAATGAGCCATCCGACGACGTGACGACGAACCGTTGACAACACAACAAGTGACCGCGACGAAAACGCATAAAGTGAGTCGATAAAACGTATGAGGAAAGTCGACGAGGCATCTAAGTCAGCAAAGCGAGCTGACGGAACACATGAAACAAGCTCAAGAAGCACGAAACCAAAGAAAGCGACGAATCGCTACGCAAACGATGGAATAAATCCAACCGTGAAGCTTCGAATCTGCAAATATTGACGAGACGGAATCAGACCGGACTCACAAGATCGGGTTAGAATCAAATCAAAGCGAATCAACTCCCGGACCCGAAAAAAGAAGCGGAAAGCCGATGGCATTCGTTAAGTCGGTGACACACCTTGTGGTGCTCGCATAATAGACACCTAGGTGTCTCGGTGGGCTTTTTGCATTTTTTTTGACCCGCATCCACTTTCAAGCCTATAAATAGATGGTGGGGTTCTCATTTGAGAGGATCTAGATTTTTTTTGAAAGAAGCTAAAGCTCTGACGAATAAATTTCAAGCTTCAAATCTAGATCTAGGGGAAAAGGAGGCTCTTTTGGTGATCATCTACTTCGATAACCGGATCTTAGCAAACCCCAGGGCTGTTATCCTCCTTCGTGAGATAATCCCTTGCGAAAGTTCGAGAGATCTCGGCCAAATCTACACCGTTTCCTCCAGATCAAAACCTTGTTCTTGATCCCGAGAAGAGCTTTGATCTCGCCACGATTTCATTCGCTGGCTATTATTTCCTTCGTGAAATAAACCCTTTACCGTGTAGAACTTTCATTGGATCGGATCACCGGCGTCCACCTGACGAAAAGAAGTCCCCAAGACAGTAAAGACATCCATAGCGAGAATCCGATAAGCGGATCTGGCGTTTGTTTAGGGATAAAAGTTATAATTTTATTCTTTTCATTGTAATTTGCCTTATAAACAAAGCATTTTTTATCGAACTTATTTGTAATCCCATAAAGGTAAAATGAGTTCAAGAATGAAGAAGATCCTAACTTTTCCTTGAACAAGGCTGGCGACCACGATGGGAGCCAATGGTCTCAAATCTGAGATCGTTGGTCGCAATCCGCGATCCAAACCCGATCAAGAAGAGGTCAATACGAAGCTTGACCAGCCAGGTTCGAGGAATACCTCTCGTCCTCGTCCAGATCGTCCTCCCCCCGCAAATCTAGAAGGATCTCCGCTGCAAGGAGGATCCGTTGGTCCTCGGACCTAGAATCCCAAGGCGAGGATTCCGATCCCACCCCTACCAAAGTCGCAGGAAATAGCATCCCTCCGGCATCCAAGACAACCGGAAATGAAAACATAAACTCCTTCGTACAGGAGTTGACCACTGACGGCGTGCCAATTCTTTCGAAGAGAGCCCTCCAGCGACGACGCCAAAATTTGGCACGCCGATTCGCCAAGGCTATGGAGTTGGTGGGACGGGATCCGCTACGAGGCGGATCTCAAATCCAGAAGAGGCGGAAAGCCTCAAAAATAGGTGGCTAGCGGCTCCTCTAAGTCGTCAGCAAGCGAATGGGTCCGAGTTAAACAGAACCGTTCAACACTCTAGGAGCGCATCCGAAAGCGCCACGCATTGCTTGCGCACGCACGGGCTCTGGCTCAGCAGGCCCGGATGCTGAAGGAAGAAGTGGCCAAGAAGCCGCCAAGGACGTGCCAAGTGTGGAAGCTGAAACCTGGAATAATGGTTCGGGCCAAGGCCGAAACATCAACTAAAGATCAGCCACCCCAAGCTGATTCTACAAAGGCTCGGCCACCCCAGGATGATCTCCGTCAAGGGAGGTCCGCCTCAATATCGATTCCACCTCTGGCGATCGCATCCAAGTCACCGCCACTCACTCGCCGCAAGCCCGCCGAGCTTCCCCGGCAAGAAAATGGCTTTGGAGTGCCTCAGCCCATTGCAGGTTGATCGAGGTAAAATTCCGATCAAAGAACGATTGGGCCCGTTGAGAAAGTCCCGGGTCACTCCTAGTGCAGGGGGTCTCACCCATCTCAACCGTGATAGGAAGACTCCTGTAGCTGCTCGCACCGGGCTGCGGATTGAAGTCCAAGAGCCCGTCAAAGATTCACACTCGTGAAAGTGTACGTCACAGCGAGTGACTTTTGAAAGTCCTAATAAGGCAATTCATCCTCAGATGGAAGCATTTTCGTCGAGCAACGAGGACGTTATACCTGAGAAGTCGTGTCCGCACATGGTAGGTTTCTCCGGCTTTCATGCCAATGAGTTGTACTATAGTGTTGGGCATACGAGTAGATCTCGAAAAAGAAGCTCTCCAGTATTGAACACGCATTGCCCATGTTCCAGATTGATCAGGGCTGTATTGTCGGAGTGTAACTGCACCAAAGGCTCCAGAAGGTGTCGCCTTCGATAGTTTCGCACCGTAAGGCCGTAACCCAAGTCGAGGCACTTCCGCAGAAGAACATCGGTGCCTCCAGGCGATGAATTGCCAAAAGTCACCATCAATATGACTAGCAGAGGGACGTCGTCACATGCCGTTCCCGGGGCATCGCAACGAATGACTTATTTGCGATCCGAAACTATCAGACGAACCAATTACAGCAAAGTGCAGAGGGGATTACCCTCAGATGATGAGGTATCAGACGCTGGCTCTGCAATGGCTTCCGATAATACTGTTTCCATCGTGGGACGACCCCGTGAGGCATGATCAGTGCGGAACAAGTGGCCCAGATGCTTGAAGAGGCTATGGCCAAGCAAAAGGAGAATTTTCAGTTCAAGATGCAGATGGCCATGCAACAAATGAGAGAGATGCATGACAAGCAAATCCAAGCACTAATGAATCGCTAGGGTGAATCAGGTCATCGCAATAACGTCAACCTAACAGACAACGACACAGACAGGGATGAAGGCCATAACGCCAATAATCCCCCTAATGATCAGAACGCCGGTGGAAACACCACCGTCCCTCCTCAAAATCACCAGAACGGAGACGTAGGTGAGAATGAGAAGATAAAGGACCTCGAGAGTAAAATTAATACTCTAATTTCTGCCCAAGAGGTAAGGAAGACTGGTATACCATGTCCGTACCCAAGGGAATGGGAATCAATCCCTTATCCGGCAAAGTTTAGTCTCATAAACTTTATGCCGTTCGACGGCAAGGGTTTCCCCACTCAGCACCTGATCTACTTCAAGTTCCTCCTGGGGGTTATTTCTGGTAATGAGCCCCTGATGGTTCGGTCATTCGTTGGCACCCTTTGTGGAGCTGCTTTCGATTGGTACTGCCGTCTCAAAATAGGGAGCGTTAATAGCTGGGATGACATGGAGACTATGTTCCTTGCTAACTTCTTCAACGATGATACCGAGATATCCATCGGAACGTTATTGGATGAAAAGCAAAAAGACGGAGAGACGGTGGATAACTTCGTCAAGCGGTTCCGAAACAAGGCGATGAATTGCCGGGATCCGATAACTGAGGAATTTATTCTCCAGACCTGCCATAACAATCTCTCGTTGGACGTACTGGAAGCAATGGGAAAAGCACCATCCAAAATATGGAAGGACTTGAAGATTCGTGAGGAACAAGCCCAACGATTGCTCAAAAGGAAGAAGGTGGAAAGTGGCCAGCAGACGGCGAATGCACACAATCAAAACTTAGTCCCTCAGGTAAAGGTAAAGCGGTAGCGGTGGGCCTTGAACAAGCGTTCGGCTACGGTAGTAGCACCAATGGCGACAACGACCTTAAAAGCAGTCGTCGAACCAAGGTTCCTCAAAGTCTATTCTTTCAAAGAGAGCGAGGTTCGGTATTTTAAATACCTCACGGAGAACAATAAGATCCGGTACCGATCGTGAATCGGGAGAAGGTATAGAAGGTTCTGAGATCCGAGAAATGCGTTCCAAAGGGCGGTTCACCACTCGACTAAGTCGTGCTACCATCTCAAGGATAAGATCCAGGCCTTGATCGATGTAGGGGTCATTACCCCAAAGCCATCCAAAGAAAAAGGGCACGTTTAAACCCAAATGGGAAAGACCGTTTATGATAGACACAGCCTATTCAAATGGTCCATGTCGTCTAAATGGCGATAGGCAATTAATGCCGATAAATGGGAAGTTCCTGAAAAAGATCTATCCTTAGTATATTCGGGATAACCCATTTTGACGAGAAGTTCCTCGGGAAATATTTCACCCATTGTCCTCGAGGATAACCCTAAATTTATCCTACACTGTAAAATCCCTTACCGATCAAACTCATTGACGATGAGTCTAAAAAAATCTTTCTGGTCTAATCCACCAGCAAAATCCCCTCTTGATTCCTTTCATGAACAAGAGGTCCACTTTCAAAGCTAGGATCCCCTTTTGATTAATAAGAGGGCCTCACTTTTTTCACTTCGGTCACGCCTTTCCACGGTTAGGACAGAAATTAGAATTTCATCTCGATAAACGAGAAAGTTATTTCCAGATCAGGTAGCGAATCCTATAAAAACGAAAGCTATCTGAGTCTTTTCTTCCACTTCAGTCACGCCTTCCCACGGTTAGGGCCGAAGTTAGAATTTCATCTCGATAAACGAGAAATTCACTTCTAGATCAGGTAATGAATCCTATAAAAGTAAAAGTTACATGAATCTTTTCGATTCTCGGAGTGGAGATCCCACTCTTAGTTTCACCTCCTGCGATTCTCGAAGTGGAGATCCCACTTTTAGTTTCCTTTTTCCTAGAGATAGAATATAAAAATTTTCCTCTCCAGGGGCAAGAGATAGGATATAAAATTCTTCCTCTTTTATTTTGGGTTCGTCTTTACCCTAAAAAAAAACCTAGAGACAAGATATAAAATCCTTCCTCTCCATCGTCGGGAAATAGAATATAAAATTCTTCCTTTCCCACATCAGTTTCACCACTTTTCCGGTTTAGTCTTTCCTCCGTGAAAAAGACACCAATATTCATCTTGGGGTATTTTATCCGGCGTAAGTAGGGATAAGCACGCATCTAATACATGCGGCCGGTTTGGTTTTATCAGGTTGAAGAAGACACGGAATTCAAGTGCGGGAATTTTATCCCGAAGCCTAAGTAGGAATAAGCCTATGCCTAACTGGCGTTATCGGTTAGTTCTTAACCGTAAAAAGAACAAAAGCCCACATATTCAACATTGTGGCAGGTTGTTATTAATAACACCATAATCCAAGCCTTACACTCGTGGGGAATTTTATCCGAAGCCTAAGTAGGGATAAGCACGCATCTAATACATGCGGCCGGTTTGGTTTTATCAGGTTGAAGAAGACACGGAATTCAAGTGGGAATTTTATCCGAAGCCTAAGTAGGGATAAACCAGCGCCGGCGTTCTTGGATGGATTCTTAACATGCAAAGCGAACAAAGCCCACATATTCAACATTGTGGCGGGTTGTTATTAATAACACCATAATCCAAGCCTTACACTCGTGGGGAATTTTATCCCTAAGCCTAAGTAGGGATAAGCCTACACCTAACGGCGTTAGGTTAGTTCTTAGCAGTAAAAGAACAAAAGCCCACATATTCAACATTGTGGCAGTTGTTATTAATAACACCATAATCCAAGCCTTACACTCGTGGGGAATTTTATCCCAAGCCTAAGTAGGATAAGCTCGCATCTAATACATGCAGCCGGTTTGGTTTTTTATCCGGTTGAAGAAGACACCAGAATTCAAGTCTGGGAGAATTTTATCCCGAAGCCTAAGTAGGAATAAGCCTATGCCTAACTGGCGTTATCGGTTAGTTCTTAACCGTAAAACGAACAAAAGCCCACATATTCAACATTGTGGCAGGTTGTTATTAATAACACCATAATCCACGCCTTACACGCGTGGGGAATTTTATCCCTAAGCCTAAGTAGGGATAAGCCTACACCTAACAGGCGTTGCCGGTTAGTTCTTAACCGTAAAAAGAACAAAAGCCCACATATTCAACATTGTGATAGGTTGTTATTAATAACGTCATAATCTACGCCTTACACGCGTGGGGAATTTTATCCTGAAGCCTAAGTAGGGATAAGCCTGCATCTAATACATGAAGCCAGTTTAGTCTTTTATCCGATTGAAGAAGACACCAAAATTCAAGTCTGGAGAATTTTATCCCGAAGCCTAAGTAGGGATAAGTCTATGCCTAACACGCGTTGCCGGTTTAGTCTTTTATCCGATTGAAAAAGACACCAGAATTCAAGTCTGGGGAATTTTGTCCCGAAGCCTACGTAGGGATAAGCCTGCATCTAATACACGTAGCCGGTTAGTCTCTTATCCGTAAATGATAATTAAGTCTATGTATTCAACATCATAGCACCGAGTCTAAAAGTGTTTCATTCTTTTAGGACAACGTCACGTGCGTAACGGGTTTAGATAATCCGCATGATAGCCCGATTCAAACGGTAATCGGTAAAGGCTCATCAAATCCGTTGATGGCCGGGGGTTGGCAAATAACCCTAAAGCCAACGCCTAACATGCGTCGTAGGTTAGTCTCTTGCCCGTAAAAGATGACAAAGTCTACGTATTCGGCATCGTAGCACTAAGCCTAAAAGAGTTTTATTCTTTTAGCACAATATCACATGCGGAACGGGTTAGACAATCTGCATGCTAGCCCGATTCAAACGGTAATCGGTAAAGGCTCATCAAATCCGTTGACGGTTGAGGGTTTGCCAAAAATCCTATGAGTATTGTGGTTGATCATTTCTAACAAAATGAGAAATCATAAACAACGATAAGAAGGAGGTTGAAACTTTATTCAATTAAGTGAAGAGTCAAGTCTTTCAATGAGGAAGTTACAGCTATTCAAACATCGAGCTTACGGCAAGAAATCTGTCGTTCTAACTCAGACAATTCGTCATTGTAAGCGTGTTGGAGCTCTGACTGCAGCTCAGCCCTGAAAGACTCTTCATCAGCATTCAGCATCTGCGCAGCTTCCTCCTCAACTTCGGCTAGCTTCCGTTCAGAGAGCTCCAGCTCCTTAGATATGGCGGTTCGAGCTTCCTCTTCGTTCACCCGTGTCAGCTCCAAGACACTCAGGTTCTCCTCCTCCATCTGAAGTTCCCGCCTAAGCTGCGCTATCTTGGCCTCACTTGATGCAATGCAAGAGTGAATGTGGCTTAGGGATGTTGACTTCTCGGCAAGGACGGTCTTAACCTAGTCTACCCGACCCCGCTGCATCTGAACCTCGAGTTCGGTAAAAACTCGAGCATTGCGCCATGTTTCCAGTCGAGTCTCCACCCGATCAGCTACATACGAAGAAGCACTTGCTGCCTACAACCCCTGAAACTTTTGAAGCTTCAGTTCCAGGCGACCAAGATCATCAGCAATGGCTTTGGCTGACTTGGAGTAACCAGCATCCTTTATCAAAGTCGTTCTAGGGTCAAGGATCGGCATGAACTGACGTAGAGAAAGCCCTGGACATTTATTCAGTGGGGTTATTACCCATTGAGGGTCAATTTTCATCCGGTTCGGTTTATTCGAGCCTCATAACTATTCCAAAAAGGCATATGAGTATAAACTATTCCCTATTTTTATCGAGAAGTTCCTAAAAAATATTTTATATTTTAAGGATAACTCAACTACCTCCAAACGGGTATATGAGGATAAATTAACCCCCGACACTCGGGGGTATCACAGTATAAACTGGTTCTCCCAGCTCTAACACCTTAAGAGCTTAAACTGTGTAGACTCCAAAAAGGTATATGAGTCTAAACTGTTTCCTGTTTTGGTTGAGAAGTTCCTGGAAAATATTTTATATTTTAAGGATAACTCGACAACTCCAAAAAAAGGTATATGAGTGTAAACTATTTCCTATGTTTGTTGAGAAGTTTCTGGAGAATATTTTTTATAAAATATTCTTAAGGATAACTCGACAACCCCCAATTTACTCCCATTGTGTTCAGTTTTACGACGCCGGACAACGCGTCGCAATGGAAAATCGCCGATTAAAGGTTGGATTTCAAGAAAAAATTTCTGACGCCGGTCAACGCGTCGCGATAGAGAATTCACCGATTAAGGGATGAATCTGAGAAAAATTCCACCCGCTGTGATCAGTTCTACGACAAGTGACGCAATGGAGAATTCGCCGATTAAAGGATGAACCCTCAATCTCCTCCCACTGTGGTTAATCCTATGAAAAGTGATGCAATGGAGAATTCAGCGATTAGAGGATAAATCTCACGAAGTTGGATGTTCAGTTCGACGACAACCCACCAACACGAGCTAAAGCAAAAATAAATTCATTCATCAGCTTCGGGTCAAGATTTCGACAGCGGTCAAATAATAAATACAGTACCGCGATACTTTCAGTCATCCTGCAAAGCACTGGATAGTCCGAAAGAAATGGAGAAGTCAAGATTCGAAGCCATTTTTAGCTCCTATTATACCGACTGAAGGTTTGGGCCTATCATATTCAAAGTATTTCGGCTACTTCTATAAAAGAGCGAGACCGAAACACTTTGGAGGGGGTATCTGTAGGCGTTGAAAATTACCTATAAGTCCCCGAGCGAGACTCATGATGATGAGTTGGCGATCGGCGAAACCGATGACGGCGTGGCGATGAGCGATTGACAACACGACAAGTGACCGCGACGCAAACGCATAAAGCGAGTCGATGAAACACATGAGGCAAGTCGACGAGGCGTCTAAGTCAGCAAAGCGAGCCGACGGAACACATGAAACCAGTTGGCAAAGCACGCAAACCAACGAAGCAACGAATCGCGCACAAATGATGGAATAAATCCAACCATGAAGCTTCGAATCAGCAAATATCGACGAGACAGAATCAGACCGGACTCACAAGATCGGGTTAGAATCAAATCAAAGCGAATCAACTCCCGGACAGGAAAAAAGAAGTGAGAAAACCGTATGGCATCTCGGCCAAGGCCGAGACACCACTTGGTGCCTCGACCAAGGCCGAGACACCTTGTGGTGCCTCGACCAAGGCGAGACACCTTGGCCGAGGCACCTAGGTGTCTCGGTGGGCTTTTTGCATTTTTTTGACCCGCATCCGCTTTCAAGCCTATAAATAGAGAGGTGGGGGTCTCATTTGAGAGGATCTGGATTTTTTTTGAAAGAAGCCGAAGCTCTGCCAAATTAAATTTCAAGCTTCAGATCTAGATCTCGGGGAAAAGGAGGCTCTTTTGGCGATCATCTACTTCGACAACCGAATCTTAGCAAACCCCAGGGCTGTTATCCTCCTTCGTGAGATAATCCCCTGTGAAAGTTTGAGAGATCTCGGCCAGATCTACACCATTTCCTTCGGATCAAAACCTTATTTTTGATCCCGAGAAGAGCTTTGATCTCGCTTAGTCGATTTCATTCGCTTGGGCTATTATTTCCTACATGAAATAGCCCCTTTTACCGTATAGATCTTCATTGGATCGGATCACGCGGCGGTCCACGGACGGAAAAGAAGTCCCCGACACAGGCAAAGACACCCACGCAAGCGAGGATCTGATAAACGGATCCCGTGTTTGTTCAGGGATAAAAGTTATAATTTTTATTCTTTTTTCATTGTAATTAGTCTTATAAAAAGGTAATTTTTTTATCGAATTTATTTGTAATCCCATAAAGGTAAAATGAGTTCAGCAATGAAGAAGATCCCAACTTTTTTCGTGAACAGAGGTGCCGGTCGGATGCAATTCCTCTGGAGGTTGATGTAAGAAATCAGCATGGATTTGACATACATGATATCGTTTAGCATATGCTACCACATCTTCTATCATTGTCGGCCAGTAGTAACCTAGGCGACGAAGTCAGTTGTGAAGTTTGGAACCTAGTTGATGGGCTCCACGTGTACCATCGTGGGCTTGCTTTAATGCTTCTCAAGCTTCACTTGGTGATAAGCATCGGAGCAAAATACCGTCGAAAGATCGTCGATGCAAAGTCTGTGTGGCAGAATCATAGAAAAAGCGCGGAGCTCTTCTTTGAATAGAGACTATCTGCTTCGAACTATCTGGTAGAATTTCGTGTAGGATGTAGTCGATGATTGGGAACCGCCAATCGTTGCCTTCGAAGTGAGTTGACGTGACATAGGTTTCTTTGGCTTCAAGAATATGCTCTGGAGAGCATATGTGATGGCTAGCCACCGTGATGCGCCTAGTAGACTGGGGCGACAAGGCAAGTGTGGCTACAAGGGATGCTAAAGCATCAGCATGGGTGTTCTCGAGACGAGCTACATAACTAATGTAGAGGCCTTCGAATGCCTGAGCGAGCTTTATTGCCGCTCTATGGTAAGGTGGCGAACCTCATATTCTCCTTTGATTTGATTCACGATCAGCTTGGAGTCACCATGAGCTTCAAGGTACTTGACGCCCAGGTTTTGGGCAAGTTGTAGGCCGATAATAAGGGCATTATACTCGGCTACGTTGTTGGAATATGGCTCGGTTAATGAGTAGGCTAGAGGAAGAACATGTCCATGGGGGTCGATCAGCACTACCCCCACTCCTGCGATAATTGCTCCCTTGTTGTTGCGTCTTGAGGCACCGCCAAAGTACAACTGCCATATTTGGTGGTCTGACACAATATTCGACTCAAAGACTTCATCTGGGATGTCTTCAAAGAGTTTGGAAGATTCTGGAATAGGATGCTCTGCCAGAAAATCAGTAATCGCTTGGCCTTTGACTGCTTTTTGTGGTACGAACGTCATGTCATACTGTGAGAACAATATCGCCTATTTGGCTAACCTGGAGTTCAACGATCCGGGTTTTGTCATGACTATCCATAGAGGATTAACTCTTGAAATGACATGGATGGTTTGGTTTGTGAGGTAGTATCGCATCTTCTGAATCATGAAGACCAATGCTAAATATTCCTTCTCGACTGGATTGTACCGATGTTCAGCGCCAATCATAGTCCGGCTGAGGTAGTAAATGGCTTGCTCGTGGCCATTGTTATCTTTCTGAGCAAGGAGTGCTCTAAGGGAATGGTCCATTGCCTTAACATAAATCAGGAACGGTTTGCCTGATACTAGTGTAGCTAGGACCGGCGGCTTTATGAGATATTGCTTGATCTCGTTGAAAGCTTCTTGGCAGGCGTCATCCCAAACGAACAAAACACCTTTCTTCATGAGTCTTTAAAATGGTTGATATTTTCCAGACAAGTTGGCGATAAACCTTCGGATGTAAGCTAATCATCGTTGTAAGCCTCTGAGTTCTTTGAGGTTTCTCGGAGGCGGCATCTCTTGGATAGCTTTCACTTTCTCAAGGCCGACATGTATTCCCTTGGATATGATAATAAATCCTAGGAATTTTCCTGATGATACCCCCAAAAAGGATTTTGTTGGATTCATCTTGAGTTGGTTCTTTCGCATAATTTCGAACACCGTTCTCAAGTCATTGACATGATCTTGCTTGTAATGACTTTTGATCACGAGGTTATCAACATAGCATTCGATCATCTTGTGTAGATGTTCACGGAAGATCGTGTTCATTGCGCGTTGGTAGGTAGCTCCGGCATTCTTCAGACCAAAGGGCATTACTGTGTAGCAGAATACTCCTAAGGGTGTTCTGAAGGCTGTGTGCTTTTGATCATCTAGATACATTTTGATCTGCTTGTATCCAGAGAATCCGTCCATGAAGGACATCCTCTCAGACCTGCACGTATTGTCGACCATGACATCAGTGATAGGGAGAGAAAATTCATCCTTTGGACAAGTGTGGTTGAGATCTCAAAAATTGATGCAGATTCGGATCTTACCGCTCTTTTTCATCACCTCCACAATATTGGCTAGCCAATCGGGGTGTTGTTCTTCACGAATGAATCCACATTCAATGAGTTTGCGGATTTCCTTTTCGATTTGCTCCATCAACTCAAGACGGAAACGTCATTGCTGTTGCTTGACTGGCTTGACACTGGGGTCGATGTCAAGGAGATGCACAGCCACATTGTGGTCTAATCCCAGCATGTCTTCATAGCTCCAGGCGAAGACATCAATGTATTCTCATAATAGGACTATGAGTTCTTTCTTTTTAGCAGATGATAGACTTTCACTGATGAAAATAGGCATGGGGTTAGTTTCGTTGCCTATGTTGATTTGAACCACTTTGTCTTCGATGGGTGGCTCTCTGATTTCGAAACGTGACTCCCATTGCTTTTCAAGCTGTCTTGCCCATGCATCATCTTCAGGGTCTTCGAACACTTCAGACTCATCGAGATCTATGGTTAGGTTGTATGAGACCATATTGTCCATGAACAAAGTTTCGAGGCTAACGTCGGAATCCCAATTAGACGTATCTGAAGAGCTACTTAAAAGTCATCAGATGTTGGTCCTGTTTGTGGCTCGGCTTTGGGAGAAACATAACCAAGTCCATGTTTGGTACGATTGTAATACTCGAAAGCTTCACCCTCTGGCATAAAGGGGATCAAAGGGACTCGTAGTCCTCTATTGAAATTCAACCCTTGCTTGTGGTATATCCCATCTTTGCCATGATCTGAGACCACGATCAGATCGGGAGAATTTTGGTGTTGCTTTCATTTCTTCATCAGAATTCGATAAGTGAGGTTGCATCTCAACTTTCCCGAAGATAATAGGATTCAGGGTATTCCCACTGGGTGGAATCATGAAGGTGGCGTCTTTTGAGTTGTCCAGCTGCTTGCTGGTTCTGAAGCTAGTCAGGCCATCAGAATTTCGACTCTTGAGTTTTCAGACTCAGAGTCTAGAGAGTAGTCATAAGTAAACTCTTCTCCATTAAAGATCCAATTGCCCTGATCTTCGGCAGATTGGTCGATACAGAGGTCTTCTAGGGTAATTACAAGTGGATCTATTTCCCAGATTGAATCATCAATGAGATCTAGCTCGATATCTGCTTCATTACCGCTATCCTCATCATTGGAAAGGATAATCTCGATTGTGTGATTTTCATCATACAATAGAGGGTCGGTGAAGTAATTCTCCACCACCTTGAAAGGATGCTTTTTAGCTTCGACTGTCTGTTGAACCCCTTGTTCATCAATATATTTGAAACACTGATGAAGTGTTGAAGGGACAAGCTTGTTGAAGTGAATCCAAGGTTGTCTGAGTAGAAGGTTGTAAGGTGTTTCGACGTTGATGACATAGCAAGTCACTTCCGTCTTCAGATTTCTGATTTGACATTTAAGTCGAATCTTGCCAAGAGACCGGCTACTGTTGGAGTTGAAATCGAATATGGTTGCAGAAGTCTTTGAGAGCTTATGAAGGGGAATTCCCAGAAAGCTCAAGAGTCTTCGTGAGATTATGCTCAAGGCGGAGCCTGGATCGATATGAATTCTTTTGACCCTTGACGACCCTATATACACAGTATAGTAGAGGGGTCGGTTGTGATGATGGTCTTTGACATGCTTGTCCTCCAGAGTGAAGGTAATGTAAGACATCTACTGTCAACATTGATAGTATTGCTTGAGTCCTTCGTCTTGAGGAGGTTCGGTCAAGTGGGCGAGGAATGCCTCAGTGTTGTTCAGGGCTTCTTTCAAAGCCTCTCTCATATCCTTTGACAAACGTAAGAGTTCATATAAAGTAATACGAGCTAGAATGTTGGCAAGTTGAGCCATGATGTCGTATCTGAACGGGACCTTAGGGTCACTTGGAAGATGTTGTAAGGCCTTATCGAATCGAGTCTTCTTTTGCTTGGTCGGTTCGGGTTGTTTGGACATTCCCGGTTGATTATAATCCCTTAGGTAATCTTTGCCGGATCTTGTACCTATCAAGGCCACTTTCTCTCCTTCTGAGTCGGTGAGTGAAGTGATGTGCATAGATTCTTCTTCAATGATTGCGGAGATGGCATTGTAAGCCTTCATCTTTTGCCTGGATCTAGACCTCAGAAGAGTCCATTCTTCATCTTGAAGAAGGTCGGGATGTACCCACATTATTTCCCCTCTCGCTGTGGTGAGAGGAACTAAACATTGGCTTTTTTAGTTTTGGCAGTCATAGTTTACCACCTCCATCCTTGCAGTAGGAATGGGAACAACACCATTTTGGGCTTGAATCTCCGGCATGGAGCCGAACTGTAGTATCACCATGTTAGCAGTGACCTTCTTCTGCTCAGGTTTGAGCTTAAGAATCCCCGATTCGATGAATATCTGGATCTTATCCTTGAGGATGTAACAGTTCTTTGTCGGGTGCCCTAACATCCTGTGATAGAGACAATAATTAGGGTCGTTGGTCTTTCTGACTTCTTCGGGGAGTCGAGCTTCTGGGAGCTTCAGACAATTTCCTTTGTTGAGGACATGGAAGATAGCGACTGTGTGTTCGTCTTTGAATGAGTAGTTGCGCTGGAAGTTCTTCCTAGGTTCTCTTTGCTGGTTTTTGTTGGAACTCTGGACTCCAACTGCGAAAGTCTCCTTGGCTTTCGGTTGTGATGTCTGCCCTTGCTTGCCCTTCTTGCCCTTAAAGTTGGTGCGCGGCTCGAATTTGTTGAAATGCTCCGATGATTTTTCGGCTATCTCGGCTTGTTCCATCAAATCCTTCCAAGTGTGGGCAGTAATGGCACCCATTTGAGCTTCGATTTTCGCCAGAAAGTTGTGCCGACAAGTTTGTAGCGGCATCGATAGAGGCATATCTCGACATCGCAATGTCAAGTTGCGGTACCTTTCGATGTATTCTCTGACCGTTTCACTCCCACTTTGTTTCTCGGATAGGAGCTTGGCCATGGTAATGTCAGATTGTTCCTCGTGGAATTGTGAGAGGAACTTGGATTCCAAATCTGCCCAAGATCTGATTGAACCTTCGGGCAAGTTCTGAAACCAATCAAAGGCTACCCCCTGAAGGGTGCCAATAAAAACACGTGCCTTAATGGCATCGTTACCCACTATATTCCCAGTTTGTTGATGGAAGTAGTAGATATGCTGGTTCGGAGATCCTTTACCATCAAACGCATGCAACGTAGGTGGCTTGAACTTCATGGGGTATGGAACCATGTCCCACTCGATAGGACAAGGTCGGATGATCCCCACTTTCTTGAGCTCCGTTCACTGAGAAAGAACGTTGAGCTGCTTTTGGATATATTCCAAGGCTTTTTCTTCTTTGCTTGGCTTTGCGAGTATCGTCGCTTCTGACCTTGCATGTTCGGAATCTACGTCGCTTTGGTGTTCTTGATCTTCTTCGGGAGGATTTTCACCAATTGGCTTTTTCTCTTTTAAAGAGCTTGCTTGAGGATTCAGCAAGAGTTGCTCAATCATTCTCTCTAGATGTTCGATCTGGTCATCCGCCTCTTTCTTCTGAATTGCCATTTGAGTCAGAAGATCTTCTCGGTCTATTGCATTTACTTCCCACCGTCATTCTCGGCTTGAACTAGGGGTTGGATTGGATGCTATGGCTGAGTTGGCGTCACTAGAAGTTGGTTGATTTTCTTGGGATGAAGATTGCGGTGTTTGCACGGAAGGGTAGTCAAATGGAATTGCCGCTTTTCTCCTTAGCCTGGTGTTGCGATACACGCCCTCGGCTTCTGGAAGTATGGACTTGATGCCAGGAGAATACACTGGATCATGAGAGCTATCTGTATTTTCCTCATCATCTTCGGAAGCTATGTTTGTCATGTTGACAGTGAAGACTTGAGTTTTGCTTCGTCGGGCACGTCGTCGTCGTTTAGTTCAAGCCGCTAAAGGCTCAAGAACCGAGGCGGTTGAAGACCGATTCTTTGCATTGGCAATTCTCTTGTACTGCTGAGACTACATCTCTAAGGGGCGCACAATGCTGACATTGGCGAGCTCTCTTTAGAGTTTTGAATTCTCGTAAATCAACATTGGTGCCAACTTCGCTGGCTTTGGCCTTAGAATGCGAACGTCGCTTACGACGACACTGGCCAGATGTTTGTCTAGCAGAATTATCAATGGTGATTTTATTCCTCTAAGGGAATTTTGATGTGTGGTTACCCCCATTCTTGGCTTCTAACAGGGAAGCATAGCGAGCATCGCGAGATGCTTTAAATCGAACTCCTAAATGAGTTGATGACTGAAGCCCGAGATCAGATGTGTTAACATCTTGATCTTCGCTCAAGGCGAGAATCGGATTTCCTTCGCTTTTAGCGAAGTTCATTTGGCATCCAGCTAAGCTCAAACTTCCTTTAGCGAAGGTGGCCTTTCCACACGCGGGGGTCATTTTGGACCCGATATTCGCACTGCGGTGAATTCTATAGTAACTGCGTACAGCTACCATTGAAGAGCTCATGGAGATAGACTCCTCGAACTTCGCTTGGCAAATTCAATGACCAGCGTTTCAGTAAAAGACCCAAGGGTCTTAGTGTTGGCTT
Organism: Asparagus setaceus; assembly: GCA_012295165.1. Lineage (NCBI taxonomy): Eukaryota > Viridiplantae > Streptophyta > Magnoliopsida > Asparagales > Asparagaceae > Asparagus > Asparagus setaceus. Next base: position 13,788,537 of record CM022703.1, on the reverse strand, counting down.
GCGACACAATCTTCTTGTCGGAGGAGAAGGAAGTCCCCAGCTGAGTCGCCACCTTATTTCAGGTTCTTTTCGTATCGTAATTGACGCAGATTACAATGAATAAATTACAATGGAAACAAAGGAAAATTTATTTTTTTTCCTGGGGTTCTTGTCTGTGTGCCGGTGGAGCGTGAATCTTGTACTCTATTGACGAGCCGACTAAGATGATGGATCTTCTGTTGATTGTTGAGTGTTGAATTTTCTAGAAGCTAGCTTAGTCTTCTCTTACTTGATTAGCTCACGAATGCGTGTGGGTTGATCTCTCGATCTTTAGAAGATAACACAGTCTTCTTTAGATTTTTGCAGAGGTCTGGCTTTGCTTCCGTGTGTGTGTCAAATGAATAATCTCCTCTCCTTTTAAAGACTAAAAGAGAGAGTTAATGGCCCCTTTAATTATGGATTAAGTGGTCATTAAATTAGGAGATAATGGGGGAGCGGTTATCCCCTGAAAATAGCTCTGAAACGGCTATTCAGCAGACTTCATGGCCTTGGCGAAGTTCGGCGAAGGCGTGGAGTGAAGGTAAACTACGATTCGCGAGGAGTCACAACGAACGTGGATGCGCCTTCTTCGGAAGTGGATGACTCGGTCCACTTTAGTGAACGTGGGCGGGGTTCGTTGGCGAACTCCGTTAATGGGCTCAAATTTAACGCAGACTACTTTGATGAGCTTGCTCGTGACCTTCACAGTCCATTGTGGGCTTTCCTTTAGGCCTGCTCGAAGTGTTTAGCCCATGTGCGTTCACTTGATCCAAGCTGACTATTGGCCCTAAATGGAAATACATTTTGACCGTCTACACAAACATCAAAAAAATATGAAAATTACAAAATTATGAAAATTACCGACAGACACTTTAAATTAGGGTTTTTACATCAAGCCACCTTTTTTTTGGTAAGTAAGTAAAACTTTCCATTCACAAAATTGCAATGAAGTACATACTATCCCTATACAGATTTTAAGGCTTTATCATGTAGCCTCAAAGAAAAACTTAAAACAAAACTTACAAAAATTGTAAAAAAAAGAACCTAGAAGCTTCAGTCATTTAGCTACCAAGAAAACCTTTCAGTCTTTGCACTTTTTCACAAATTCTGGTGTTATGAACATAGCAGAGCACCAGTCTCCGTTTTTGTGATTGTCTCGAAGCTTTTGTATAGAGCTGCACTTGATTTTAATGTCAAAGATAGCCAAGCTTATGCAATCCTCTAACATGACCATCTTCTGCTGGAAGATTATCAGGTTTCTAACTCTCCAAATGTAATATATAGCTGTCGCGACTGCAACTTTTTTAATGCTTGCTATTGATGAGCTTCCCCTGCACCTAGATTTCATCCATGATAAAACTTCTCCCCATTTAGCAGGTACATCATTTTCTTGAACAAATGCCATAATGCTCTTCAATATATATCTGCTGAAGCCACATTGAAAGAATAAGTGGTCTCTATTCACCACATGTAAATTACAAAGCACACACTTATCATCATTTAAAATACCATACTTTATCAGTCTAGCTTTGGTCAACAGCCTGTCCCAGCACGCAACCCAGAAGATGAAAGAATGCTTAGGGATAGCCAGTTTCCCCCATACCAGATGGCTCCATTCCACTTTAGGATGATTTCCTTCAAGTATTTGATAAGTATTTTTTGTTGTGTATGGACGATTGACACCCTTCCATATAGTTCCAGTAGGAGTAATAGCAATACACATGAGGGCATATTCTCTGAGTTTGAGAATTTTTCTGGATACCCATGAATAATGAGATTTTGCTGACATAGTCCAGAAATTTTGATTCTTTATGTAAAATTAAAGGTAGTTGTGTCAAATCACCTTTAATTTTACCTAAATTGATACTTACCACTTTTAAAAGTTTTTTTATTATCAATACCACATTTATTTGCTAACATGTTTATAATGTCACACCTATTAAAATTTGTATCCTAAAAAACATGCAAAAAGGCCATTTTACCCCCTACTAAGACACGTACGGGCTTTGCGCGTGTGTGTTCTAATTAATTAAAAAGTTTAAGGTTTTTCTAATATTAGACCTCCAAATCTTTCATATTTTGAAATTAGCCCCTCAATTCCCCCCCTACCCCCTCCCCCCCTCGAACCATGAATCTCCTAATACAACTTTTCAAACCCTAGCCTAACTCCCAAAACCTAATTCACAATCTTCAAACCTTAACCTCATCTCCCGTCAATCCTCTTCCCTCCTTTCAATTCAAGAACCCCCAACTCCACCCCCACACCCTAACCTCACCTCCTTTCAATCTTCCCTCCCTCCTCTCACATCCATCTGTGGGACTAATTTCAAAATATGATGATTTTGGGTCTAATATAAAAAAATAAAAATTTGGGGACTAAAATTGAAAAACAAAATCTTTATTTTTTATAATTAATTAGACACACGTGCTTTGCACGTGCTAAAAATCACAATAGGTGTAACATTGTAAACATGTTAGCAAGTAAATGTGGTATTGATAAAAAAAATTTAAAGGTAGTAAGTAGCAATTTGGGTAAAAGTGAAGGTAGTTTTGATGTAAAATGCTTTACATTAAAAATACAATAAACCCTAGATGATTACAAAACAACCTTGAAAAATTTAACAGCTGCAAACAACCCTAAAAAATCTAAAAATAAAAACAAACCCTTTTAGACTCAAAAATTACAAACAAAACTCTAACAAAATTTAACAATTATAGACATCCAATAGTGGGGGTTTTCTACCTAACATTATTGGGGTTAAGTGACAAAATGTAATACTTATTGCGGTTTTGACAAAATTTATTAGGGGTTATTTTTATCATTTGACTACACATAAACTAACCATGTTAATTTTGAGGGATTTACTTAAAAGTTATTCGAGATTTAATGAAAATTTTAAAAATACTAGATTTTTGTTTTAAATCGTAAACTTATTGGGGTTTAATGAAATTTACCAATATTTTAATATTGGAGTTTTTGATATATACCTCACCAATTGTAAGTATTTTTAAATTTGCTTTTAAATCATGATAATTATAAATTTACTCCACAAATTGCTTTATTCCCTCAACTTTACCCTTCACCTTAACTTTAATGAAAAAGGAAACGGAGACACATCCAGGGCACGAGCATAACACTTATGATATGAAATTAGATTTGATTTTCAAGAATTCACACTTCTCCTTTTGTGCCCATCCTCAAGCATTTTGGAAGTTAATCTTTTAGATTTTCTTGCTCATTAGTTAAATATCTTTTAGATTTTCTTACCCAATTATGGGAAAAGTATTTATAAGGTGGCACCTTAGATTCAATCTAAGTTAGCACCTCTTGATTCATGAATTAGACTATGTCAATTAATGATCTACTCCACTCATTATGATCTAAATATCTGAAAATATCTATAAAATAAAAATCATGATGATTAAATAGCTCTAACACATATTTTCATTGTCTCTTTAGTTAGATTATTGTGAAACCATTAATTTTACAATCACTTGATGCATGAGTAACTACAACTCAATATGACTAATTTTCTGTTTGCATACAATCCAAAACATATAAATGAAAATGAATAGAGTGGATCGAATAATTTGATAGCATATAATGTAGTTTTAAAGCTACCTTAGATTGAATCTAAAGTGTGTGTGTGTGTGTGTGTGTGTGTGTGTGTGTGTGTGTGTGTATATATATATATATATATATATATATATATATATATATATATATATATATATATATATATATATATATATAATCTAAACGACTTAAATATTCTCAGTAAATTCTTAAAATAACTTAAGTATGAAAAAGAATCCTAGTCGTATTTCTTAGTAAAAGAATATCTTCTTGTCTGTCATTACTCTTTTCCTATTAAATTACTCATGCATTAGTTACATAGTTCTCACATGAAATTTCCATTCCAATTTTATATACCAGGTGGGATGCAAGTCCATTGCACATGGTGAAATTTCTTAACTATTTTTTTAGTTTATATCTTTACTGTAATTGGGTTGTTGAATATAAGTTCAAATTTTCTTTTTTTTTTTTTGGGTTTGGTGAGGGAAGTTCCCCGTGATCCTTTGGACCAAGGGTATCAAATCACCGGGCATGGCTGAGGTGCACCCTCCAACACACGGCCTCAGGTATTCTAAAAAATTAAATTCCCGTGGGTGCTCTCTAAGAGTGTCAAACTTGAGACCTTGGAATACTACTCATTAGAAACTTACAAACTTGACTAGACCCTCTTATGCATTAACAAACACTAAAACTTAGGGCCTTTTTGTTTGCACGTAAGTAATTATAAAATAATTAAAGTAAAGGAAGTAGAGGCTACTTCAGCTACGTCCAAGCAAAATAACATGTTTGTTTCTCTAAAAAACCTACTTCTAATACTTCCTTAAATGCTGATGTGGTGCCTACGTGTCATCCCTACTTCCTAAATAATTTTCCTCCCCTCAAGGCTAGGAAGTAGCTCAGAAGTAGGTGAAATGAGTATTAATTAGGAAATAAATAATTTTTCTTATTAATATTTTCTTTATTAGTTACTTCCTAACAACTTTTCATTGCTATCCAAACAAAAAATTGAATGAAGAATAAGAACTATTATTTCTACTACTTCAAAAAATATGGGAAACAAACAAAACAAGTATTACTTTCAGTACTTCCTACTTCATAAATTTAGAAGTTACTTCTTTGATCTATTTCCTACTTTCAATATCTCTGTCAAACCAAACGGGCCCTTAGGTGGTAATCGGAGAGGATTCAGTTACCTAAATCCTTACCTTCTATTTCAATTTTGAGGATCGAGATTAGGATTTTCTTGTTACCTTTAAAACCACTATATATTGTCAAAATCGTTATTTGTGATAGTGGCAATCACATGTGGATTCATCTTACCCTTAAATATGTAATAGAGGATATAATTGGACACTCTCCAACTACCACGTAATTGGATAGGATCCCATTCCATCGAAATAAAATTGTGTTTGCAAAATAGCATAATTCAATGGTTTGAAAGCTAATCTACTGAAAATATATTAAAAATTTTGTTTATAGTAAAAGTGATACATAAATGTCCATAATTCTTCAAATGAGACCAATTATCAGATCTGCACAAGGAATATAAAATCTAACCATTTCTGCTTTGAAAGTAATAGTGTATAGTCCATGTGGAAGTGACCATAAGAAAACTAAAAGAATCTAGATATATTTATAAATATACGATAAGAAGGTGTGTACAAATGATAAAAATACTGATATTTCTTGGAGATCTCTACATCTCTCTCAAAAATAGAAATTAAGTGAGTTTTATTTTATATATTTTAACTACAGGGTATGTGGTAATGAAAAATAACGCAAGGAGATTTACTAATAAACTATCAAACGTAAAGAGAGTTTCATAATAATTATCCTAAATTATAAGCAAGAATTAAATTGAACACATAATAAAATTGAAGAAATTGTTGTAAAATAACTAACGAGAGCAATAGAGAAAAGAGAATTGAGGGATGAGAATACACTAGTACAAAACAGGATAGTCCAAACGGTTCTCGTAACCGTTTGGACAAGTGAAAATAACCCAACGGCGGAAACCGTTTGGGATGATAAACAAGCGGTTGGCACCGTTTGGGCTATAATAAGATCCCAAACGCATCTCCCAAACAGTTTAGACCGTTTGGGATTTTTAAAAACGGTTTCCACCGTTTGGGAGTTTTAATTATTTTTTTTATAAATAAAACTTCTTTTTTTTCCGTTCTCCCTCCATACTAAACCCGCTTCCCCAAAATTTCCCAAATATACCACAGCCCTCTCAAATCCTAAACCTAATTTCCCCAAAACTCTCTTGTTTTCTCCGTTCTCCACGCTCTCAGCCCTCCTCATACCTTCGCTCCTCACGGCATCAAGTCGGCCAGTGCATCCCTCTTCAACCAAACGCGCGCCGCCTCCGTGTCGTCGATTCTGGCTTCGCTCCACCCACCTCCTCCTCGAGCATCGCCTCCGCCGCCTCCGTCGTGCGTCGAGGCTGCGACTTCGCCCACCCACCTCCTCCTCGAGCATCGCCTCCGCCGCCTCCGTCGTGCGTCGGGGGCTCTTGCATCGCCCACCCACCTCCTCCTCGAGCATCGCCTCCGCCCGCCTCCGTCGTGCGTCGAGGGAGCTCGCCTCGCCCGACCACCTCCTCCTCGAGCATCGCCTCCGCGCCTCCGTCATCGCTTTCTCCTCGGGTAAAATAACAAAACCTAAACTTTTATGCGCTTATAGTTAGAGAGGGATAGTGGTTGTTGTTGATGGAAAATCTAGAATTTAATTGTTGATAAAAATTGAGAGGATTGGGTTCCGATGAGGAATAAAGGCGGAGGTCCGGCCGGTGGAGGATCTTGAGATCGGACGGTGAGGTGGTCCACGGCGGTTGGTCGGTGGAGCGATGGATTTGAGTCCATTTGGGTCCGGTTTTGCCTTCCCTCTTCTCTTCTCTTTAGAGGGCAGTCATGAGTCAAAGCTAAAACTACTGATATTTAAAGGCTAAATTGCACTTACATGCCTATAGTTTCAACAATTTGGGACTTTAAGGCCTCCTAACTTAAAATCCGAGCACTTAAATTCTCCAAATTCGCAAAGTATTTAAGTTTGCGATAAATAACTGAAGTTAAAAATTCGGACGGCATGAACTTTTCTTTATTGCATAAAACTTCACTAAGTTCTTCTACAATTAAACCTCTGGAGTAGCTTGGAGAAGCAATTCACTTTCTAGCCTTTTAAAATTACAAATTTTGATTACTTATTACCACCGGTAGCGGTGTTTGATAAAATGCCGATATCGTGCAAACATGGAATTTACTTATTTAATTACTTGCATGTTAAGAACCATTTAGCTTCTGAGTTGGTCTCTATGCGGTTGGTATTGCCGTTGTCACTAGGTCCGATGGAAGATTAGGCGTTAGAAGATTAGGAGTTCTTTGCGGCGAGTAAATCTTCACTTGCTTATTCTCTTTCCAACTCTCATGTTATTATTGCGACAACGAATCCATGACTCGATCGCATCCAATTCTAAGAGGTAATCTCGCTTTTGAATACCGTCAAAATCCCTAATAATTCTCCCTCGATCCCCTCACCGGCGATTTTTCTCACGCCGTCAAATCCTTTCAACATTTCATTTGCCATTTCTCCTCCCTCCCTCAAATCTTCTTGTCCAACCAATAAGCTATTGGTAAGTAAATCTCATCAAATTACCCCACTTTTTCTTTTATTAGCTGAAAACATAATTAGCGATCAAATGCATAAAAGCTGGCGAAACCCATTTCAATTCGGTAACATTCGATTACTAGGAGAGATCCACCCATTGTTAGCGTGATCCATTGCGATATTGAATCTAGGATAATAATTTTTGATATTAGGGTTTCTAAGTCTCTTAATGCTTCTATTTATTAGGATTTTGTAATTAACATGGCATACATGGAAGTGAATGGATGTTATTTTGAATTTGATTACAATTTGAATTGTCTCCTATATATATATATATATATATATATATATATATATATACATAATTAAAAGAAAAATTAATTGTACTCTTATCATAAAATAATAGAAACCAACACTCTGTCTTCCATTTGTTTTCCCAGTGTTTGGAATTGGGGAATTGAATCTTACCTCTTAGAGAGTTAGTCGGAGGCTATGGAGGCCAAGCAAGTCTACCATGAGAAGCAGAGATTACCGTTGTATAGTTCAAACTATCATATAATTTGAGAAAATGGCTTTTGAATAATGTATGTATAGTACAAATTAGGTTTGAACCTTGAAATGCATGAATTCATGCATGCATTTTCATATGTTTAAACTTTTTGGCTTTTAATTGTAACCCTATATTCGAAGTAAAGTCATGATCATGCATAGCTTATTCCGTAAATCCATGTTTTTAGAAGTCGTCGTTGATAAATCATTTTATGTAGGTTAGCATGGCCCGCGTCTACATAAGAGATAAGAATTGGATGTATGTGGGTCGTGCAGAACGCATGCAATCTATTTTCGTCAATGGTGTTGGTGCTTTCATGGACTTTGCACGCAGACACGATATGGTTCGACGGGGGAGGTTGATTTGTCCATGTAAATTATGTGTGAATAAGTTGCATCAGTTGGAGGAAGAAGTAGAACTTCATATTGTGAAGAATGGTTTCGTTAGCGATTATAAAACTTGGGTATATCATGGAGAAATTGAAGGTCTTTGATGGGTAATTTTGAGTGATTACCTTAGTTGCAAGTATACAACCCTTATCAAGTTATAGTATAAAAGATTATCGATCCCACGAGGAACGGGAAAGTAGGAGGAGTTTTGCTCAAGTTTTGGTTCTCAAATTATGCGCGACAATTAGGAGTTTATTCAAATAGAATGAAAATGAGAAAATGGTGAATGTGGATGTGGAGAGGTTAAAGAGAGTGGATTGTGGATTATGTGCAAAGGAGGAGAAAAATAAAGTTGAGAGTGTGGTGGTGGTTATATGCACATAATAACAAAACTAGGTTTGAGATTATATGCACATGGAGGGAAAATGAGATTGCGAGAAAATAAGTACAAAATAAAAGAAAACAAGATTGAGAGAGAGGAGAGAGTAAAGGAAAATCAAAATCAAGAATAAAGGAAAATAACAAACAAATGGAAAACTAGGATAAGTGCAAAATCAAGAATGTAAAGTATGGAGGATTAATTAAAGATATGAGGAATCTAGAGTAGATCCACTTAGCTTATCTCAATCTCATGAAAATGAGTTGGATTTGTTAGCTAGTTTCAAACAATCTCTAGGGATCCCACAAATATTGGCTCCACACTTAGAAAAGGGTAATTCCCTAGAGGGTTCTAGCCTCAAGGTGAATTAAAGAAAAGAAAAATCTATTCCAGAAAGTAAATACAAGAATTAAATACATTGCATGAAAGTAAATTGCATGAAAGTAAATTGCATGAAAGTAAATCTAAGCTACAAAGCAATAAATGAACAAGAAAGAAAATGAAAAAGAAATAAAATAGAAACCAACAACTCGATCTTGATCTAATCCTCCTTTTGGTCCTTGGATTAGAAGAAGAGAAAGGAAATTGAAGGGTGAAAAATTTCATTTATTGTGTAACAAAGTTACAATTTTGGAAGGTCTCCTCAATTAAGAGTAACCCTCCTCTCCAAATGGAGTTTTACAAAATATTTCACACTCAAAACACTCGACCTTCACCCTATTTATAGCCCAACGGAGTTGATGTGAACCATTGGATCAAACCTAGCCAAAAAGGAAGAGAAATCCACCATTAATCTGAAATCTGTTGGGAACCGATCGGTTGGCCGATCGGTTAGCCAACCGGTTATTAACCGGTTACAACCGTTGGTCAACCGATTGGTTCCCAACCGAATTTGTCTTTTCTTGATTTTTCTTCACGAATTTCTCTTGGATTAATTTGGTATCTTGGGCCTTGGTTTGTCTTCGATTTGGGCTTCAAATATTGGTAGAAATTCAGAATTTGAGTCATTTGGGCTTTTATTCATTATTTCTTTATTAGCACGCAAAATAAGATAAAAATGATTATTAGTAATATCGTTATTCATATAACATAGGTAATAAGGGTATAAAAATGTAATTAAAATGTGATAATCAAATACCCCCACACCTAAGCTTTTGCTAGTCCTCTAGCAAAGAAAATAAAAACCTAACTCACTTTCGCGAGAATCGCGGTTGTATTTAGCACATACAACAAGCCTTTAAACCCTAGGTTACCCTAGTGGACGAGTTGTAGTCTCGTGAGGGTTTGCAGTGAATATACCCACAAAATTCAGTCAACTTGCCAATTTAAAGAAGTTAATAAAATAATTAATTCATTTGATATCTTCAAACATTCCAATTGAAGTTGGTTAATACTCAAGAAAACGTTTTATCATAACTCCAATGTAATTTTCTTAAGAAAATCCTTTCATTATAGTTATACAAAACCAAGTTTAACTCAAAATTTAATTTAAAAGTTTTGAAACGGACATGCTAACCCTTTGTTTTAAACAACTTCAAGTCTTTTAATCCATTTTATTTTTCAAGAACATATACAAATATAACTATATACAAAAACATGGTTAGTATGATTTTTTTTTTTTTTACTCTTTATTCCTTGGTGGTTTTGTTCTTTTAATCGGGCTTTCTAAGTGACCATTTAGCGAGTTTTGGGCCAATGAATCCCAACCCAATTGGGCTTAGGTCATTAAGCATAGAAATACTCCTCGGGCTTAATTACTCAGTCAACTTAGGCTTAGTAAAATAGAACCACCAATGATTTTAAGAGAAATTTTTCTTCTATTTATTAAGTTAGTATATTGGGCCTTGGTTTGTCTTCGATTTGGGCTTCAAATATTGGTAGAAATTCAGAATTTGAGTCATTTGGGCTTTTATTCATTATTTCTTTATTAGCACGCAAAATAAGATAAAAATGATTATTAGTAATATCGTTATTCATATAACATAGGTAATAAGGGTATAAAAATGTAATTAAAATGTGATAATCAAATACCCCCACACCTAAGCTTTTGCTAGTCCTCTAGCAAAGAAAATAAAAACCTAACTCACTTTCGCGAGAATCGCGGTTGTATTTAGCACATACAACAAGCCTTTAAACCCTAGGTTACCCTAGTGGACGAGTTGTAGTCTCGTGAGGGTTTGCAGTGAATATACCCACAAAATTCAGTCAACTTGCCAATTTAAAGAAGTTAATAAAATAATTAATTCATTTGATATCTTCAAACATTCCAATTGAAGTTGGTTAATACTCAAGAAAACGTTTTATCATAACTCCAATGTAATTTTCTTAAGAAAATCCTTTCATTATAGTTATACAAAACCAAGTTTAACTCAAAATTTAATTTAAAAGTTTTGAAACGGACATGCTAACCCTTTGTTTTAAACAACTTCAAGTCTTTTAATCCATTTTATTTTTCAAGAACATATACAAATATAACTATATACAAAAACATGGTTAGTATGATTTTTTTTTTACTCTTTATTCCTTGGTGGTTTTGTTCTTTTAATCGGGCTTTCTAAGTGACCATTTAGCGAGTTTTGGGCCAATGAATCCCAACCCAATTGGGCTTAGGTCATTAAGCATAGAAATACTCCTCGGGCTTAATTACTCAGTCAACTTAGGCTTAGTAAAATAGAACCACCAATGATTTTAAGAGAAATTTTTCTTCTATTTATTAAGTTAGTATATATGTGTGTATATGTATATATATTCTGAACAATATTTGGATCAAGACAACTTGAAAAATTATTTTCAACTCTAAGTTAGGCATGCAAAATTTCATTACTTTAATTAAAAATCTAAGTTACAACTTAAGTAAAGTATATTACTTTGAAAATCATTTCTTAAGAAATTTATTTGGAGTTATCATAAAAGGTAAACTTGAGTATAGAACCAACTAAGGATTAGAAGACTTAAATTCTATCAAATTGATCAATTATTAATCAACTCTATTAAGTTGGCAAGTGACTCTTTTTTTTTTATGAAAAGAGGAAAAAAATGACATAAAAAGAAAGAAAATGGTAAGAAGAGGAAAAATGACTAAGATAAAGAGCAAAATGACTAATTCCCACCCCACACCTAAATTTTGCATTGTCCTCAATGCAAATTCTATTATGCACAAAGTAAAACAGATAAGCATGGAAGCACTTACATTTGTTCGGTCGACTTCGAACAATGATAAAAAGTCTGTAATTACCTTTGGTATGAGAAGGTGGAGTCAAAAATTTATTCTCTCCTTTTTCTTTTTCTTTTTTTTTTTTTTTTTTTTGAAAAGAACAAGAAACTCTCACATGAGAGAAGAATAAATTCTTTTTATTATTATTGTGGGACAAAAATAAAAATGTAGAATAAAAGATAAAACATGAGAAGCTCATATTCTACATTAAATCCTACCTTATTGCTGAAAATTCTACCCGAAATTTAAAGAATTTCAAGATGATATAATCAATGATGTTCTCAAATTCGAAAATTCCAAAGTTTGCAATGTGGTTTGCAAAGAAATTAAGGTAGGTCTTATTGGTGTTATGCATTTTGAACTTAGATTTTTGATTAATGACAATTTGACATTTTGGTTGCTCTTTCAAAATCTAAGCTCATCGAAAAGAGTTCTTGAATGTTGCATTCAAAGGCATGTATTCAACACAGTTCCTCATTTTGGAAAATCAAATCTGAATTTTTAAGATTTTCAGTTCCTCATGAAAGATTTCCTCAAAACTAATGTCGATTCATTCTCTACTACGTTAAACTTTCTTGGATGTAATTGATTTGAAAGTGATTATCAATATTATTTCTGGATTGAAAATATTAAGTTCGTGATCGATTCCCAAAAGACGACTTCATGTGACCAGTTCTGATTGATGAGAGCATTAGAAGTGGCTAAGAACGGTCTTCCTAAGATCACGGGTATCGTCCTTTGGGATTGGAAGCGGGTTGTGTTTCGGGACTATGAAATCAACGGGAAAAATGAAGTCTCCAACCTTTATCAATACATCTGTTATTTCACCCATAGGGACCTTAACAGATCTATCGGCTAAGCGAAGTGTGCATCTAGTTGGCTTGAGTTCCCGACACCTAGTTGTTGGTAGATTGAATCTGGAAGCAAGTTGACAGCGGCCCTAAGTCTAAAAGCCTTATCGATCACGAGTATTACCAATGATACATGGAATGGTAGGACAACACGGATCCTTATGTTTCAATGGTACGGACCTTGAGAGGACTTCACCGATATTGGCAGAAAGACTTTCTTTGGAACATTTATTTGCCTCTTTTGGTACATAATTCCTTTAAAAATTTGGCATAAGAAGGAATTTGTTCAATGACATCTAAAGAGGAATGTTGACCTTAACACGCTTGAAAGTCTCTAGAATTTTCTCCTCACGAGAGGAGTGCTTCCTAGGCACGAGTCTATCAGGGTAAGGAGCAAGCTGGTTTAGATTGATTAGACTCAGTTGCAGTTCGGGTTACGGGTCATCGAAGGGTGTGATTTCGAGAAGGAGAATTTGTTACGGTTCAAGGGTTTCACTTAGAGGCATTCTAACCTGATTATCGACTGTCTACGACCGTAGTGAATGGATTGCATTCACTTCAGCGTGTAGGTTGAACTTGATCCGTGTCCTTGGGTTGGGCACGGGTTGACTTCGAAAAGTTCCTTTCTCTCTCTCACTCATGGCATTAGCTAGTTGACCAAGTTGGATTTCTAACCTAGCTATGGCTTGAGTGTTGGAAGTGAGGATTTGCCCTGTTGATTGCATGAAGGAATTCAACGGTTTGATGTTTGAGTCAATGAGTTCGTGGTCCGTGTAGAGGTTTTAATCAAAGTATCTAGACCTTTTCCGAACATTAAGGCGTTTATCATGATCCGCAATTTGAGGAGTGTGATTTGCGATTGGTAATGAGGCTGGTTTTGAAATGACAATTTGGTTGTTGAAAATTGAGAGGAACCGTATTGCCCCTAGAGAATTGTTGGGTTGAAGAGGAGTGAAATTTTGATTTAGGAGTAGTTTCCTGGTTCCATGCAAAATTTGGATGATTTCTCCAACCCGGATTGTAGGTTGGAGAAAATGGATCTTTCACGGACGGAAATGCACGTTTATCGACCTAGTGGTGACGGATCCTAAAGAGGACATTCCTCCGAAACATGAGATGGAGACAGACAGTTATGACAACTTGAGGTAGAAACTTGGTTGATTTGGTGGAGCTCGTTCTTTAACTTCTAAAGCTTCTAACCTACGCATGATTGTGCCATCTTTGCTTGAGGCTATGTTTGTTTCTAAGACAGACACTTGGTTTTGGTTGGGAAGCGATGAAACACGGTCATCACAATGTTCCCCTTGCATGGTTTTCTCGGATAAACTCTCTAAAAGTCCCAAGCTTCATCGACATTTTTCTTCATGAAATCCCCTTGACACATTGACTCTAAGGAAGTTTTGAAGAATAATCCAATCCTTCATAAATGATTTGGCATAATCGCCACTTTTCAAGACCATGGTGAGGACATTGGATAAGAAGATCTTTGAATTTGTCAAAATACTTCCAAAAGGTTCTCGGGACAATTTTAAAATTTTGAATGTTGTTTCTAAGCTTGATTGTTTTATGGATAGGAAAGAATTTTTTGAAAAAGCTGTCACAAATTCACCCCAAGTTGAGATGGAATCGTGGGCAAGCTATCTGACCATTTTTGGCTTTGTCCTTAAGGGCAAATGGAATAAATCGGAGTTTGATCGCATCTTCGGTTAAGTCCCTCATCTTGATCATGAGGCAAACTTCTTCAAATTAGGAGATAAAGATGTATCGTCTTGGTTTGACTCCTAAGAATTTGGGAAGCATGTTTATGAAATGCGGTCGAAGTTCAAAATTGGTTCCATTTACCTCGGGGAGTTTTATGCAAGAGGGGATTGCATTTCTAGTGGGGTAACAAACATCTTGAAGAACAGGTGGGTTGGTATTAGCCATTTCGTTTGGTTCAAGAGATGAATCAAAACTAATTAAACGATTAGTATTATCCCTAACCCAAGTTTGCATACACCAAAATAAAAAAAAATTTTTTTTATTTGAAAAAGGATAAGAGAAAAAGTTAAGAAGATGAGAAAAACTAACTAAAAATAAATCAAAGCAATCACTTTTCAATCACCCTAACTCTAGGGTTAAGCCTAAACTTGACTTAGACCAGCTCTAACCAAGAATTCCCTTAATGAAAAGATCAAAGTTTACTTGGGTAATTAGCCAGTAAGGATAGTACTAGAGGAGATCAAAGATCAATTAAGTACCTCTTTCCTTTCGAATTTACGCCCCTAAACCTTGCCTTAGACACCAATTAATCCAAATAAACTTGGACCGGTTCACTTAAGGAATTATTGTTCCTTCTTGAGCTCGAATCCTTAGGGGCCAACGTCTAATCAAATTTTAAGAGCTTGAGTAAGTGTAGTGAGGAATTAGTGATTTTGGGCTAAGGAAAGGGTGATGAAATCCCTCACCTTATCTTGATTAGTGGGTTTTGCCCTTAAAATATTTTCAAGTGTGTGCCAAATCAAGATGCTCAAATCACTTGGTGAATTCCTACTATTATATGAAATGCAACCCTAAGAATTAAAAGCAACTAAAAGGATGCAAAAACAAAAATCTTTTTATTTTTTTTATTATGGTCGACAAAAAAATGAAGTTTATTAGGGTCGACAAAGGGGAAAAAATATATTTTTTTATTTTTAGTTTTATTTTTTTTATCCTAATTGTCTCTAATGTATATGAACTATCTAAAGGGTGGAATTGAAAATACTAGATGGAGAAGTTACCCACCTAAAGCAATGCAAAGCCTCGTTGGAGGCAATTCTTCAATCTTGAATCTTCAACTCTTGATCTTCAAGCTCCAAGTTCCTACACAAAAGAAAACACACAAAATAAAACCAAACTTAATGAAAATCCTACTTATGCACCGTTCCAGAACGGCATCCAAAAACTTGATGGGTAATTTTGAGTGATTACCTTAGTTGCAAGTATACAACCCTTATCAAGTTATAGTATAAAGATTATCGATCCCACGAGGAAGGAAAGTAGGAGGAGTTTTGCTCAAGTTTTGGTTCTCAAATTATCTTGTGACAATTAGGAGTTTATTCAAATAGAATGAAAATGAGAAAATGGTGAATGTGGATGTGGAGAGGTTAAAGAGAGTGGATTGTGGATTATGTGCAAAGGAGGAGAAAAATAAAGTTGAGAGTGTGGTGGTGGTTATATGCACATAATAACAAAACTAGGTTTGAGATTATATGCACATGGAGGAAAATGAGATTGCGAGAAAATAAGTACAAAATAAAAGAAAACAAGATTGAGAGAGAGGAGAGAGTAAAGGAAAATCAAAATCAAGAATAAAGGAAAATAACAAACAAATGGAAAACAAGGATAAGTGCAAAATCAAGAATGTAAAGTATGGAGGATTAATTAAAGATATGAGGAATCTAGAGTAGATCCACTTAGCTTATCTCAATCTCATGAAAATGAGTTGGATTTGTTAGCTAGTTTCAAACAATCTCTAGGGATCCCACAAATATTGGCTCCACACTTAGAAAAGGGTAATTCCCTAGAGGGTTCTAGCCTCAAGGTGAATTAAAGAAAAGAAAAATCTATTCTAGAAAGTAAATACAAGAATTAAATACATTGCATGAAAGTAAAATTGCATGAAAGTAAATTGCATGAAAGTAAATCTAAGCTACAAAGCAATAAATGAACAAGAAAGAAAATGAAAAAGAAATAAAATAGAAACCAACAACTCCTGATCTTGATCTAATCCTCCTTTTGGTCCTTGGATTAGAAGAAGAGAAAGGAAATTGAAGGGGTGAAAAATTTCATTTATTGTGTAACAAAAGTTACAATTTTGGAAGGTCTCCTCAATTAAGAGTAACCCTCCTCTCCAAATGGAGTTTTACAAAATATTTCACACTCAAAACACTTTCCTTAGACACCAATTAATCCAAATAAACTTGGACCGGTTCACTTAAGGAATTATTGTTCCTAATGAGCTCGAATCCGTAGGGGCCAACGTCTAATCAAATTTTAAGAGGCTTGAGTAAGTGTAGTGAGGAATTAGTGATTTTTGGGCTAAGGAAAGGGTGATGAAATCCCTCACCTTATCTTGATTAGTGGGTTTTGCCCTTAAAATATTTTCAAGTGTGTGCCAAATCAAGATGCTCAAATCACTTGGTGAATTCCTACTATTATATGAAATGCAACCCTAAGAATTAAAAGCAACTAAAAAGGATGCAAAAACAAAAATCTTTTTATTTTTTTATTATGGTCGACAAAAAAAATGAAGTTTATTAGGGTCGACAAAGGGGAAAAAAAATATATTTTTTTATTTTTAGTTTTATTTTTTTTTTATCCTAATTGTCTCTAATGTATATGAACTATCTAAAGGGTGGAATTGAAAATACTAGATGGAGAAGTTACCCACGCAAAAGCAATGCAAAGCCTCGTTGGAGGCAATTCTTCAATCTTGAATCTTCAACTCTTGATCTTCAAGCTCCAAGTTCCTACACAAAAGAAAACACACAAAATAAAAACCAAACTTAATGAAAATCCTACTTATGCACCGCTCCCAAGAACGCCAAAACTTGATGGGTAATTTTGAGTGATTACCTTAGTTGCAAGTATACAACCCTTATCAAGTTATAGTATAAAAGATTATCGATCCCACGAGGAACGGGAAAGTAGGAGGAGTTTTGCTCAAGTTTTGGTTCTCAAATTATGCACAATTAGGAGTTTATTCAAATAGAATGAAAATGAGAAAATGGTGAATGTGGATGTGGAGAGGTTAAAGAGAGGATTGTGGATTATGTGCAAAGGAGGAGAAAAATAAAGTTGAGAGTGTGGTGGTGGTTATATGCACATAATAACAAAACTAGGTTTGAGATTATATGCACATGGAGGGAAAATGAGATTGCGAGAAAATAAGTACAAAATAAAAGAAAACAAGATTGAGAGAGAGGAGAGAGTAAAGGAAAATCAAAATCAAGAATAAAGGAAAATAACAAACAAATGGAAAACAAGGATAAGTGCAAAATCAAGAATGTAAAGTATGGAGGATTAATTAAAGATATGAGGAATCTAGAGTAGATCCACTTAGCTTATCTCAATCTCATGAAAATGAGTTGGATTTGTTAGCTAGTTTCAAACAATCTCTAGGGATCCCACAAATATTGGCTCCACACTTAGAAAGGGTAATTCCCTAGAGGGTTCTAGCCTCAAGGTGAATTAAAGAAAAGAAAAATCTATTCTAGAAAGTAAATACAAGAATTAAATACATTGCATGAAAGTAAAATTGCATGAAAGTAAAATTGCATGAAAGTAAATCTAAGCTACAAAGCAATAAATGAACAAGAAAGAAAATGAAAAAGAAATAAAATAGAAACCAACAACTCCTCGATCTTGATCTAATCCTCCTTTGGTCCTTGGATTAGAAGAAGAGAAAGGAAATTAAAGGGTGAAAAATTTCATTTATTGTGTAACAAAAGTTACAATTTTGGAAGGTCTCCTCAATTAAGAGTAACCCTCCTCTCCAAATGGAGTTTTACAAAATATTTCACACTCAAAACACTCACCTTCACCCCTATTTATAGCCCAACGGAGTTGATGTGAACCATTGGATCAAACCTAGCCAAAAGGAAGAGAAATCCACCATTAATCTGAAATCATTTGGGAACCGATCGGTTGGTCGATCGTTAGCTAACCGTTGGCCAACCGTTGGTCAACCGATTGGTTCCCAACCAATTTGTCTTTTCTTGATTTTTCTTCACGAATTTCTGGATTAATTTGGTATCTTGGGCCTTGGTTTGTCTTGATTTGGGCTTCAAATATTGGTAGAAATTCGAGAATTTGAGTCATTTGGGCTTTTATTCATTATTTCTTTATTAGCCTGCAAAATAAGATAAAATGATTATTAGTAATATCGTTATTCATATAACATAGGTAATAAGGGTATAAAAATGTAATTAAAATGTGATAATCAGTCTTAGTGATGCATGAAGAAGAACAAGAAGACAACTTATTTCTCGATGAGGAAATGGAGGAAATGGTTGAGGTAGCTCTTGGTAACACTAACCCCGCCAAGATCTTCCTTCCGGAGGACATCGTGAAGACAATTATGATAAATACATGAATGATGCTAGAAGGCCAATTTATGAGAATGCAAAACATTCCACGCTGTCATGGTTTGTCCATCTATTCCAGATTAAATGTCTAAATAAATGGAGCAACAAGTCATTTACGATGCTCCTCAAGTTTCTTAAAGATTCTATGCCTCCGGGGAACCATGTGCCCGAGAGTCGGTAATGGCTCAAAAGACAATGTCTAATTTGGGTCTGAACTGTGAGGTGATTCATGCATGTCACAATGATTGTATACTTTATTGGAAAGAAAACTCAGATAAGATAGAGTGTCCTACTTGCGGAGAGGCTAGATATAAGAAGAAAGTACATGATCAAAAGAAAGATATACCTATGAAGATAGTACGATACTTTTCCATAACACGAGGCCGCAGAGGCTATTCAAGTGTAAGAAAAACAGCGTGGCAATGACCGGCATCATCGTGTTTCGCCCAAGTGAAAATGGACGAATGAGTCATCCTAGAGATACCGCATGGAAGGATTTTGACAAGAGGCACCCGACATTTAGTCGGGATCCTCGTAATATCGGCTCGGACTAGCTAGTGATGGCTTTTGCCCTTCAGCTTTAAGGGCAACCCCACGCGACGCGCCTCGCTTGATGATGGTTTATAATCTCTCACCGTGGTTAGCTATGGACCAATCCTATTTTATGATGCCTCTTCTTATTGATGGTCCTAAGTCACCGGAAATAATATTGACGTCTATCTTGACCTCTTATCGAAGAATTAAGGTCTTTATTTATCGATGGTGTGGAGACATACGATGCGCATTAGGGACAACCTTCACCATGCGGCAACATTAATGTGGACAATCAACGACTTTCCGCATATGGAATGCTATCGTGTTGGTCCGCACATGGTTACACGGCATGTCCTTATCGCCACCTCCAAACAACATCAAGAAGGCGCCCTTTAGCAATAAGACTTGTTATTGCGGTCATCGCCGTATGTTGCGTGAAAATCACCCGCATTGAAATGACCTCATCCACTTTGATGGTACTAAAGAGAATCGTCCGGCCCGACCCATTATCCGAGAGGATATACTTGCTCGTGGAATGGCAAAACAACGGACTTTCTAAAAGTTAAGGAAGACAAGAAACACCACAAGGATGGAACAAGAAAAGTATTTTCTTCGAACCGTGATCGGATGACAAATAAAGTGCGGCACAATCTAGATGTCATGCACATTGAGAAGGGAGTATCTGAGCACATACTTAACTTACTTCTTTGTAAAGATGGAAAATCAAAAGATAACCTCAAAGCTAGAAGGGATCTCCAGGAGTGGAACATTAGAAAAGAGTTGCATCCTATACCGAAGCAGGTAATCCGGACAAGTTTGTACTCCCCAATGCTGTGTATCACATGTCAGCAGATGAAAAGAAAAAGTTTCTTCAGGTGTTACATGAGTTGAAAGTTCCTATGGGTTTTTCCGGATCATTTAGTAAGAAGATAAAAATTGTTAAAGGCAAGATCGAAGGGTTGAAGAGTCATGATCACCATATTATTATGGAGCATCTTCTTCCACTATCTCTTAGGACTTCCCTTCCTAAATCAGTTGGTTTAGTGATCAACGATCTTTGCAGATTCTTTCGTGAATTGTGTGCTAAAAATATTGAGGACGATAAGTTGAAGAAGCTAGAGGTGAAATTCCCTTAATATTGTGCAAGCTTGGTAATTTTCCCACCATCATTCTTTGATATCATCATACACCTGACTGTTCATCTTGCAACCGAGGCTAGGCTTGCTGGACCGGTGCAATATCGATGGATGTATCCTATCGAAAGGTACCTTCAATTTTTCAGTTAGCCTAATCAATATATTTTTTATTTTACAACTTGGGTATGGTGATTTAGTGTAAGTTTTTGTAGGTACCTTCTCAATGAAAAATTATATTCTAATAGAAATCGACCGGAGGGTTCTATTATGGAAGGTTATCTACTAGAGGAAGTAACCACATTTTGTTCCTCAAGTATCCGATGAAGACATTGAGACAAAACTCAACAGACCTCTTATGATTCATGACGGACCATCTAAAAGCCAATTACGATAGAATGAATAACGATTTATCAACAAGATTCATCGCTTTATCCTTCTCAATATCGAATGCCTTGGAGAAGTTAGAGAGTATGTCTATTTCACATAATTATATACGTTTATATGACATAATATACTTCTCACATTAACTACTTATTTTGACATCGAATACACAAGGATGAAATACATGTAACATAGTAATTGAATGAGGCACGTGTTGAAACACATCATCGACAATTTTGCAATTGGTTTAAACATTACGTAAGATTTCTATTAACTCATTATTTGACTCATTGTATTAATTTAATCTTACATCTTTATGTAATTACAGTATAACCTTTATGCCAAAGCCGACACGCATAGAATCAACATTGGATAAGGAACTTGATATTTAGCTACACTTCCTAAGTCGGGTTAAATACTATAAAGGATTCGTGTTGGCGGTTACAAGTTTGAAATCAAGTCTATAGAAGAATCTCGAACCACCCAAAATAGTGGAATTGCAACCCTAGGAACCAATGGGGAGACATACTACGTACCTTGATAACATACTTGGTATCAACTATCCAGACAGTAGGATGCATTTATGTCTTTCAAGCGCTTGGTATGATATGAAGACTGAACCGTAAGTGGAGAGACAACTACTGGACTTGGATTGATGAATATGGATTGACGAGTGTAAACACCACACGTTTTTCCTTTGAGGACGATCCATTTATATTTCCGAACAAGCATTTCAAGTATATTACTCAAGTGCTTGAAGCATTCGGATGGAGTGTTGTATGTCGATGGAGGCCCGTGGATACTACGATGTCCCACACCAAGATTCGAGGTCGAGATCAATGATGATGAAGAATTTGAGCAGGAGGAGTTGTATGTCAAGATAAATCTCCGAATCGATAAAGTTTCGTGGGTTAGGGATGATTTGAATAGTGAAATTCTTGTAGATATTCCTATAACTTCTAGAGAATCGTAGATCCTAACACTTCAGAAGTTAAAAAGGTAACCATTATAAAAATTCATGTTGTTTAACATTTATATCTTCAAATTTATATACATGTATCGCATATATCTCATATGAATTGTAAACTTCTTTCTAGGACTTGACAAAGATGTCCGAGTTCCATCATGGAGTAGATCACGTAGAATTATCCAAATGTGGGACTCCGTGATCGTCAGCGAGAGAGCCGAGAGATCTCGACCGCTCATGTTGTTACATCGGTCCCTAGCATTGGGGAGTTTACTCCACCTAGAGGTAATTATTTAATTTTCTTTTCATTTCGTTTTAACATGACACCTAATATTTGTCCCTTCTTTCTATCTCTTTACTTTGTATTTTTATTATCACAATTGTGCTACTCCTACTATTTAATAGAGCTATTTTACCTTGATTAGCAAATCGGCCATCGCCAGTAGTTTAAAATGATTTACGACGACCCTTCACACTCCATACCTTCTGGACAATCATCGGGTTAGTATATTAAGTTTGTAATATCTTGTAATATCTTGTGATATATGTAAAAGCACTCGACATCTCTTTTTCCTATTTTAATTATACATGCATACGCTAAACAGAGGCACATGGTTTTAGAAATTTGCAAGAGAAGAAACATGCAGATTCATTTATTGGCTAAAATCTCACAATTACCTATGCAAACCTCAAGTGTAATTTTACTACTATATTGTTTATTGATTTTCAACTCTATCAACTCTTAAAATACATGAAGGTTTCTAGGTTATGATTTGATATGTAGTAGTTGTGCAAACATTTGAATCAGACCATCGGACTTAATTGGTTTTGCATCTAAATCCTACTGCATATAATCATATGACTGGTTCTTAAATATTTTCTTAACAACATAAGAACTATATACTGTAGTTGTGCAAACATTATTTATTGTTGTTTATGCTTAGCGAGCCTATTAGAATTGTGAACACCATGAACTAAATTATCATTTAGGATAAGAGGAATTTCTTTGTCTAGTTGAGTTAGTAACATCTAGAGACAAGTTTGATAGATTTGTGGAAGATCTTTAAAGCATATTAATATTCATCTAGCTATGATCGATTGTTGTTTTTAGAATTGTCCAAGAGTAACAAGTTAATAAGATAAATATATTCATGTCATCATCCATAATACACTTATTATGTCCAAAACACGTAATTTTGAAATATTTGTACTTAAATAAAACTTTTTATTGCCTAGGTGCATCTACATCTGCTCCAGATGTGTTCCTAAACACCCTTTTAATCTTCGTCCCAATCGTGCTCTTAGACGCGTGTGAGCGACAAGTTAATGGAGGTAGTGGTATGTATATATATCATTTTAATTTATATTATTTATTATTATTTATATTATCTAATATCGTATTTGTCTTATGATATAAAGGCAATCAATGATCATCTGTTCGCACTGAGGCCCCACACGCCCATATGTCAAGCCCGATGTCGGGGAGAGAAGGCATGGCCTTTGTACCTCAATAAGAGGGGCCGCCTCGTTGGTGTCTATGCTGAGAAATGGGGA
The DNA here is from genome assembly GCA_012295165.1 of Asparagus setaceus. Taxonomy (NCBI): domain Eukaryota; kingdom Viridiplantae; phylum Streptophyta; class Magnoliopsida; order Asparagales; family Asparagaceae; genus Asparagus; species Asparagus setaceus. The sequence goes on along the minus strand of CM022703.1, from coordinate 13,765,271 downwards.
AAGTATGTGGGGAGAAGAGCCGTGTACAAGTGATTATCCACTCCATTTAGAATGGGGCGATGAACATAATAGGTCGCTCGACGATTTCTTTGTAAGATGTCAGGTATACATATATTTTATACTTTGATTTATCCGATTAATTTGTTATCATTTGGTACATAATATTTTAATCATGTGATACATTTATTGAATATGCGAAGCACTATGAGTTTCTCCCCGGGATCTGATCACCCTCCGCCAATCATATTGTTTACCGAGGAATGAAGTCACAAATGCGAGAGGGTCCGATATAATAGAAGTCGTAAAACAAGAGTGTTATATACCATGGAACAATACTCCCGAAGGAGAGGGAGGCTCTTTGGTTACTCCGCTTATGATTGATAGAGACGATGGGATGATTTGTGCAAGTACTATGCTTCAGAGGACAAGAAGGTGTGTAATTTAAACTAAATCAAGTGTTTAGTTAGTAATCAGTCTTTGGTTTATTTCAGTCTTTGTGTATGTTGTCGTACTTCACATAACTACTTTTTCCGCTACACTTTTACTACATTTTCCAATATCTAGGTGTGGATTTTTCTTAAGTATATCTATTTTTGCATTGTTGACTTATATTTGAATACTTTGTATGGTGTAGAATCGAGTCATCGAGAAGGCAACCTTATCAGGTGTCGATTCAATCACTGAAGACGATCCACTTCCTTTCACACAGATGTTAGATTCGTTGCACGGAGGGCATCACGGTGGTTATGAGAGAGGTATGGGCATTGGTGCCACTCGGTCTTATTTGAGGGCGGCCTCTATACCGGAAATCGGCACTTCTAATCAGGAGCTACGTCGCGAGTTGGCAGATCTTAGATCTCGGGTAGCTGAGATGGACAGTTTTAGGGAAGTGCTTAGGTCTCAGATGCATTGGATTAATAACCATATGGTACATATGCTAATATACACACACTCGCATGCACATATACACTGGCATACACAAATATACATAAACTTTAATACTCACACACACACACATACACATACACACAGACTTAACACTCAGACATATACACTACGTACATTCTCATACATTTCTATTACTTTATAGGTTAATTCTCGAGTGCTCGTCCTGCTCCCCACTCCTCTACCGATCCACCGTCTTTTACTCGTTCGCTCCAATTCTCACCACATCGATATACCACCTTCTCTTTCGTCTCCGACTCGACTACTCACGCTTCTACTTCTAATGCTCAAGGTTCAACTCATGGTATATCACAAGAGAATATTGCTAGGATATTTATGACTTGAGTATGCTCGGGCTTGTCCCAGAGGACATTCTTCGAGGAATTTCTTCAGTTCCTTGATTAGATGGATCGTGCCACTTTTGTTTTATTTTGGATGTTAAAGACATTTTGGATATTTTGGACTAACATATAGTGCATTATTTTGTATTTCTCAGATATTTTTGAGGGCAAAACTTGGTCATTGTGCTCTCATTTAGTTTTTAGTTGATTATATGGGTTGAATGCTTTTATTATGTATACATATTACATGTTTTGGTTGTATGTGTATATATATGTTTTGATTTCATTGTGAGATATTTTTGATTTCATTGTGAGATATTGAGTTATGTCATTGTATGAGATCTATATTGTAAGCATGTAGCCAAACAAAGCGGTGAAATATTAAAAATATCAAAATCAATTGTCCAAACGGATTTAACCGCTTGGTCGACATTGTCCAAACGGTTAGAACCGTTTGGGTTAACTCATTGTCCCCAACGGATCTAACCGCTTGGACTAACATTTGTCCAAACTGTATGTCCGTTTGGACTAATATTAGTCCAAACGGTTATAACCGTTTGGACTAATATTAGTCCAAACGGTTATAACCGTTTGGACATTAATTAATGACCAAACAGCTTATAACCGCTTGGAATCAGCCCAAACGGTTTGAACCGTTTGGGAATCTATCAAACGGTTATATCCGTTTGGGATTATGTATAAGTAACTATCCCCAACGGCTTCAGCCCAAACGTTCTTTTAATCGCCCAAACGGTTATAACCGTTTGGAATCAGATTACCCAAACGGTTATAATCGTTTGGACTATCCTATTTTGTACTAGTGATAAACAGAGAACTCTTCTTACTTCATGTGTGTTTTATTTGTACAATTACACCTCTATTTATACATAACTTGAACCTTCAAATGAGGCATCTATTCTGGGCAATAATCAACGATTAATAATAGAATCAATTCATAATCAAAACCATGTGAAATATGGCATGAGAAATTAAAGAAACCAATCAACATATTGTGAAAAATATCTAATTGATATCTTGACACAATAGTCTTTGGACATTCATTTCATAACACTTCCACTTGAATGTCCATTCAACAAGGAATATACCTCGTTAAGATCTTATTAGGAAAAAAACTATTGGGAACAAAATATTCTAGCAAAGAAAAGGAGTACATCACTCCTTGTAATGACTCCCTTTAATTTAGATATTTCATAAATATAAAGTATTCATAATGACTTTCATTAAAGATTCCTTAGTTGGTGCATTCTAATACGTGAATTAACTTCTCAAATATTGCAGTGGGTAATGCCTTTGTGAATAAATCTACTAGGTTATCACTAAATGAATTTGTTGAACATCAATATCGCCTTTCTTCGAAAATCTTACGTGAAAAAGAACTTCATGAAATGTGTTTTGCTTTGTCTCTGTTGATGTATCTATCTTTTAGTTGAACTATGCATTAGGTATTATCTTCATAGAGTGTTGTTGGTGCTTCTTTTCTAGATGTTAGACCACATGTATCTTGGATGTGTTGAGTCATCGAACTTAGCCAAACACAAACTTGACTTGCATTATGAATTTTTATCTCTACATGATTTGAAGAAATAGCAGCTACAATTTATTTTGTAGAGTGCCATGATATAGTTGTACCACCACACATAAATAGATAGCCCATTTGGGATCCAGCTTTGTCTGGATCTAATAAGTAACCTGTATTTGCATAACTAATAATTGTAATATAGATTCTTTTGAATAAAAAATCTCATAGCAATTGTTCATTGGAGATATCAATATATATGCTTAATTCTATTCTAATGTAACTCTGTTCCAATATCTTTGTGTTGAGCAAGAACTATATAATGCTAATAAATTCATAATGAATGCTATATCAAATCTTGTGTTATTAGCAAGATACATTAGTGCACCATTGCACCAAGATATGGTACTTCAAGACTAAGAAGTTCTTCATTATTCTTCCAAGGTAAAAAATGATCCTTATACACATCAAGTGATCAAGCAACCATTAGGGGTACTCAAAGGATGTGCTTTATCCATGTAAAATTCGTTTCAGACCATTTATGTGTAACTTGATTCATGAATAAGAATTCCATTAACTAAATACTCAATTGTGAGGTTGAGACAAAACTTTATTTTTCTAAGAACAGTCATATCAAACTATTTCTTTAAATATTTTACTCTCCTTGGAAGCTCTGCAAGAGTCATAATTATGTTACAGTCATCCATGTATACAACAATTATGTAAAACTCAGATCCAATTTTATTTATTAAAATACATGGACAAATCGGATCATTTTATAACCTTCCTTCAACAAATATTTACTTAGATGGTCATACCACATATGTCCAATTGCTTTAACTTGTATAAAGATCTATATAATTTGATTGAATAAATTTCGAGATTTTAAACTACACGCTTCAAGCATCTTAATCCTTTACATCCTGTTTGGATGAAGGGTAGAGAAGGGAAGGGGAAGGAAAATTTGGATTTACCTTTGTTTGGGAGTTTCATTTAGAAGGGTAGAGGAGGGGAATAAAGGAGAAAATTAAACTAAAATCTTACCCCAAATTGGGGGTAAAGAAGGGGAAGGAAAGGAAGGGAAAAATTTTCCCTTCCTTCCCTTCCCTTAGTCATCTCCCAAACACACTGTTAGGAATTTTCATATAGATAATGTTATCAAGTGAGCCACATAAATAGACTGCAGAAACATCCATTAGATGCATATCATGTTTCTCATTTATTACTAGACTAATGAGATGTAGAAATATTATTACATACATCACAGGATAATATGTCTCTTGCTTAGTAATACTAGGTGTCTTTACACAAAAACATTGTGCTAAAAGTTGTGCTTTATATCTTATGACTCAATTTTCTTTATTTTGTTTTCACACAAATACCCATTTTACCCTATTGGTTTTACATCATTAGGAGTAGGTACTACAGGTCCAAAAATCTCACATTTTTCAAGTGAGTTTAACTCTATTTGAATTGCTTTTTCTAATTTGGCCAATCATTTTTTTCGAAATTCTTTGATGGATTTTGATTCAATATCCTCGCTATCTTTCATAATATTAGCACTTCATTATATGCAAATGTGCTATCCACAATAGTTTCTTTTGGTTCCATCTTCCTCCTATTGTGACATAACTTATTGAGAAATTTTAGGTACCTAAACTTCTTCTAATGCATTCTAATTAGTTATGCCTTGGTTCTCTTCTGAAGTTTTGTGATTAGTTATGTCTTTGTTCGTTATGGAATACCTTCTTCTTCAATGGGACTATCTTGATTATTTGCTCTTTTCTAGTTAGAGCATTTCTATCTTTGAAACTAATTGGTCTACCGTCAGTATTTTAAGTATCGGGTTGATACTTAAAAAGAAAACATATAACATAAAGAACACTAGAAATAACTTCAGGTTATTTTGGATATTCTCATCTTTAACAAAATGATCATTTTAGGATTCTTAAATAAATCAACCATATTTAAATATGTTATATAGATAATATAATTCTCAAAGGCGTCATTTTGAAAGCCAAAATTTGCTTCTGTATGTTTCTTATCTTTCTTTGATGCATGATAAATTTAACTAGGCTTTTGATGTATGGCGAGTACATGATCAATGTCTTTTATGCCGCATCGCTAATATATATTTTCCAAACCCATTGAATATTTATTTTGTTTGACTTTATCTTTTCTCTTCATTGTAATTCCACAAAACATATGTTCTTATAATTATTATAATCATCATAATTGTGATATTTATTTCATCCTCGCTAGTGTTCACGATCACAACCACGACCTCATCCATATCCATTATTATTAAATAATGCAGGTTCTCTTTAGAGATTGTAGTATTATCAACAGACGAGTTTTATTATTTTTCATAAATAACTCCTTATTTTGTTAGATCTCAAAAGACATAAAATCAATTCGGGTATTTCATAAATTTTTCTAAACATTGCATGTACAGAAGCATATTTAAGGCTTGGAAATGCTTTCTCTAATATTTCTTTATTAGTATAGAAAATCATTGTCCTTGGACGTGATGCTTTATTTTTTCATTGCTTTTTCTAATTTGGCCAATCATTTTATGAAATTCTTTGATGGATTTTGATTCAATATCCTCGCTATCTTTCATAATATTAGCACTTCATTATATGCAAATGTGCTATCCACAATAGTTTCTTTTGGTTCCATCTTCCTCCTATTGTGACATAACTTATTGAGAAATTTTAGGTACCTAAACTTCTTCTAATGCATTCTAATTAGTTATGCCTTGGTTCTCTTCAAGTTTTGTGATTAGTTATGTCTTTGTTCGTTATGGAATACCTTCTTCTTCAATGGGACTATCTTGATTATTTGCTCTTTTCTAGTTAGAGCATTTCTATCTTTGAAACTAATTGGTCTACCGTCAGTATTTTAAGTATCGGGTTGATACTTAAAAAGAAAACATATAACATAAAGAACACTAGAAATAACTTCAGGTTATTTTGGATATTCTCATCTTTAACAAAATGATCATTTTAGGATTCTTAAATAAATCAACCATATTTAAATATGTTATATAGATAATATAATTCTCAAAGGCGTCATTTTGAAAGCCAAAATTTGCTTCTGTATGTTTCTTATCTTTCTTTGATGCATGATAAATTTAACTAGGCTTTTGATGTATGGCGAGTACATGATCAATGTCTTTTATGCCGCATCGCTAATATATATTTTCCAAACCCATTGAATATTTATTTTGTTTGACTTTATCTTTTCTCTTCATTGTAATTCCACAAAACATATGTTCTTATAATTATTATAATCATCATAATTGTGATATTTATTTCATCCTCGCTAGTGTTCACGATCACAACCACGACCTCATCCATATCCATTATTATTAAATAATGCAGGTTCTCTTTAGAGATTGTAGTATTATCAACAGACGAGTTTTATTATTTTTCATAAATAACTCCTTATTTTGTTAGATCTCAAAAGACATAAAATCAATTCGGGTATTTCATAAATTTTTCTAAACATTGCATGTACAGAAGCATATTTAAGGCTTGGAAATGCTTTCTCTAATATTTCTTTATTAGTATAGAAAATCATTGTCCTTGGACGTGATGCTTTATTTTTTCATTGCTTATGTCTTTGAGACTAATCAAATATCCAGGATCGATAATTCTTAGCTTTTCATTATGCTTGATTTTTTATTCATTGATCATGTCCTCGGGTCTCATCAAATTTCCAAGATAAGTTATTCTTAGTTTTTGTTGATGCTTTATTTTCTTCTTTGAGTATGCCTTTGAGACACATCAATTATTCAAAATAGGCAATTTATAGTTTCTCATTGTACTTAATTTTATTTGTTGATAGTGTCTTATTAGGACTGATCATCATATTTTATTACACTTGTATACCCTCATTATCTATTTTATTTGAATAAATATATCTTCTAATAATAATTTTTATCTTAATTTGCGGTAATATAGAATTATTGAATAAGAGCCCAAATAAAGATTATTTCAAGCCCAAAAGAGCTCTAATGAAGCCTAGAATGCCTAAATCCAAAGCCCGACTAAGTTTAGAAGTAAAATTTCAACGCTCATCACTTTCTTGGTCAGAATTATTAATAACTTGGCTTGCAATGGAGAACCAAATCAAATATGGAAAAAATAAAGTCAAATTCATGCTCAGGATGATCAACCGCAAATAAAAGGTGATATCTTCCAATCCGAAAAGCAGAATTCAACATATTATATATGAAAATCGCTTATCTCGACGAGCCGGAGCCATCCAAATTACCAGATTCTAAAAAATTCATCAGCAGCAGTGGATTATGACAGAAATTCGAATTTAAGTGATATATATTCAATTATTTGAAGGTCAAGTTAAATTCTAAGAAGCCCAAGAGCATTTAAGAGAAGCCCAATAGTCTTAAATGAATTAAATACAAAAGAAATAAAGCCCACAAAGCCCATCTCTCAAGTATTAATCAATGGTCTAGATTATTTTGAGAGATCCTATGGTTATAAGAGTTGCTTGGGGTCTAAGCCAAATCCTATGGTTGTGAGGGTTACTTGGGGGTCAAGACAAATCTAAGGGTTGTGAGAGATTCTTATTATCTATAAATAGAGGGGTAGAGTAAGGGCTTCAAGTGTGAAATAATTTGTAAACTCCTTTTGGAGAGGAAGGGTTGCTCTTAATTGAGAATACCTCCAAAATTTATAACTTTGTTGCAAATTAATAAAAGAATTTTTCACCCCTTCATATTTATTTCTTCATTTTGTCCAAGGACCAAAAGGAGGATGAAGATGAAGAAATAAACATGAGGGTTTGCCATTTATTTCTTTTCTTTTCTTGTTATTTTATTGCTTTGTAGAATAGATTTACTTTCATGCAATTTAATTTCATGCAATTTACTTCATGCAATGTCTTTAATTGTTGCTCTTTAGTTCTTGTAATTAATTTTGATTTCTCTTTTCTTTTCCTTAATTCTCTTTGAGGATTAAGATCTCTTGAAATCACTCCTTTTCTAAATGTGGAGCTATTATTTGGATCCCTAGAGATTGTTTGAAACTAGCATTATATCCAACTCATTCTTGTGAGATTGAGATTTGCTAACTGTATCTACTCTAGATTCCACCATCTTTAATCATCCTCCACATTTTACCTTCTTTATTTGTCGCTTTATTTTCTCTTTTATTTTGTTCATGGAGATCATAATTGGGGATCTCTAGAGATTGTTTGAAACTAGCTTCATATCCTACTCACTCTTGTGAGATTGAGATTAGCTAAGTGAATCTACTTTAGACTCCCCCTATCTTAAATCAACCCTCCATCTTTTACTTTCTTGCTCTTCATTTAGTTGTTTCTTTTCTTTCTTTTTCTTGATTCTTGATTTCATTGATTTTTACTTCTCTCTCAATCTCATATTCCTTCCATGTGCATATAATCTCAAACCTAGTTTTGTTATTATGTGCATATAACCACAACCACATTCTCAACTTCATTTTCTCCTCTTTTGCACATAATCGCATTCACTCTTCTAATCTCTCCACATCCAAATTCACATTATTTACCACTCCTAATTTGACACACACAACATAAGAACCAATATTGACCAAAACTCATACTTTCACCTTTCTCGTGGGATCAATAACTTTTTACACTATTACTTGGTAAGTTGTATACTTACAACTTTAGGAGGTAATCATTTATTTTCTATCAAGTTTTTGGCGCCGTTGCCGGGGAACGGTGTTTGTAATTTTTCTATTTTGATTCTTTAATTTGTGTGTTTAAGTATGAAGGAACTACTTTGAAGCTTAAAGATCAAGGATTGAAAATTGAAGATTGAAGATTAAAAAATTGCCTTCAAAGTGGCTAGTATACTTTTGCGTGGGTAACTCTTCTTTCTAGTATTTTTAATTCTACCCTTTAGTTAGTTTCTCACAATTAAAGACAATTAGGATTTTTTTAAAAACCAAAAAATATTTTATTTTTGTCGACCATAATAAAATTCATCCTCCACTTGGACATTTGCTAACAAGATAATAAATTCAAACAAGCTTCCTTTCTCACATTTATTTGATTGCTAACCTTAATTAAAAAATAAAAAGATTTTACTTTTGCATCCTTTTGTAATTGCTTTTAATTTCTAGGGTTGCATTGCTATAATAGTAGGAATTCACCAAAGTGATTTGAGTATCTTGATTTGACACTCACTTGAAAATATTTTTAAGGGCAAAATCCATTAATCAAGATAAGGTGAGGGATTTCATGACCCTTTCCTTAGCCCACAAATCACTAAATCCTCACTACACAAATCCAAGCTTTTTAAAACTCATTAGACGTTGGCCCCTAAGGATTCGAGCTCATTAAGGAACAAGAAATTCTTAAGTGAACCGGTTTAAGTTTACTTGAATTAGTTGGTGTCTAAGGTAAGATTTAGGAGTTGTGTAAAGCGCTCCGCAAGGAACGAGTTACTTAATTGATCTTTGATCTCCCTCTAGTACTATCTTTACCTGACTAACTGACCAAGTAAACTTTGATCTTTTCACTAAAGGAGTTTTTGGTTAGGAGCTAGTCTAGTAGAGTCTAGGCTTAACTCTAGAATTTAAAGTATTTGACACAAAGTGATTGCTCTTGCTTTATTTTAGTTAGGTTTTCTTTTATCTTTCTTCTTCTTCTCATTATCATTTAGATTTTTTAGTTTTTCTCTTTAAAATTAAAAAAACTAACTTTAACTTTCTTAGAAATTTTTTCCTTATTCTTTTTAGTAAAAAATCCAAAAGAATTTGGTTTGGTTTATGCAAGTATGGATTAGAGATAATACCAATCGATTAATCCATGTTTGATGGGAAATAAATGATTACCTCCTAAGTTGCAAGTATACAACCTTGATCAAGTTATAGTATATAAGATTATCGATCCCACGAGGAACGGGAAGTAGGGAGAGTTTTGCTCAAGTTTTGGTTCTCAAATTATCTGTACGACAATTAGGAGTTTATTCAAATAAAATGAAAATAAGAAAATGGTGAAAGTGGTGGTGAAGAGGTAAGAGAGAGTGGATGTGGATTATGTGCAAAAGAGGAGAAAATGAAGTTGAGAATGTGGTTGTGGTTATATGCACATAATAACAAAACTAGGTTTGAGATTATATGCACATGGAGGGAATATGAGATTTAGAGAGAAGTAAAATTAATGAAATCAAAAATAAAGGAAAATAACAAACAAATGAAAAACAAGGATAAGAGGAAAATAAAGAAGGTAAAGTATGGAGGATTAATTAAAGATATGAGGAATCTAGAGTAGATCCACTTAGCTTATCTCAATCTCATGAAAATGAGTTGGATTTGTTAGCTAGTTTCAAACAATCTCTAGGGATCCCACTAATATTAGCTCCATACTTAGAAAAGGGTAATTCCCTAGAGGGTTCTAGCCTCAAGGTGAATTAAAGAAAAGAAAAATCTATTCTAGAAAGTAAATACAAGAATTAAATACATTGCATGAAAGTAAATTGCAAGGAATTAAATTGCATGAAAGTAAATTGCAAGAAAGTAAATTGCATGAAAGTAAATCTATTCTACAAACAAGAAAATAAAGAAGAAAATGAAAAGAAATAAAATAGAAACCAACAACTCCGATCTTAATCTAATCCTCCTTTTGGTCCTTGGATTAGAAGAAGAGAAAGGAAATTGAATGGGTGAAACATTTCATTTATTGTGTAACAAAGTTATAATTTTGGAAGGTCTTCTCAATTAAGAGTGACCCTCCTCTCCAAATGGAGTTTTTACAAAATATTTCACACTCAAAACACTCAGCCTTCACCCCTATTTATAGCCCAACGGAGTTGATGTGAACCATTGGATCAAACCTAGCCAAAAGGAGAGAAATCCACCATTAATTGAATCGGTTGGAAACCGATCGGTTGGCCGATCGGTTATTAACCGTAGCCAAGTTGGCCAACCGTTATCAACCCATTGGTTCCCAACCTAATTTGTCTTTTCTTGATTTTTCTTCACGAATTTCTCTTCGATCAATTTGGTATCTTGGGCCTTGGTTTGTCTTGATTTGGGCTTCAAATATTGGTAGAAATTCAGAGAATTTGAGTCATTTGGGCTTTTATTCATTATTTCTTTATTAGCCCGCAAAATAAGATAAAATGATTATTAGTAATATCGTTATTCATATAACATAGGTAATAAGGGTATAAAAATATAATTAAAATGTGATAATCAATGTTGAACTAATTTTTAAAATCAAAGAAATAGCAAATCTTAATCCATCCATTCTTTAAGACATGTGTGACCTGACTTTTGAGGAAATATTTGGTGAGGAATTGCAGATTTTAGAGAAAACAGTCCGTCTTTCGAGCGTTGGTCTTTGAGCGTTGAAACTGTGTTGAATGCATGCTTCTTTGATCTAACTTTTAAAGAACTCTTTTATGATGAACTTAGATTTTGGAAAATAAACAACAACCAGATTTCAAACCTCAAACATAGATCTTGTGTTTGAGGAAATTTTAAAGAAGAATTGGTTGGACAAACTTTTGTTAATAAGAAATCTAAGTTCAAAATGCATAAAACCATTGATACCTACCTTCAATTATTGCAAATATCATTGAAAACCTTAGAATATTTTGAATTTAAGCATATCATTGATTATATCATTTTGAATGTCTTTAAAATCCGGTAGAATTTTCAAGAATAAGGTAGGATTTGATGTAAAATATGAGTTTTTCATGTTTAATCCTTCATTCTACATCTTTAAATTTTGGCTCATAATAATAAAAGAATTTATTCTTCTCTCAACTGAGAGTTTCTTGTTCCTTTTGAAAAAAAAGTGAAAAAAGAAAAAAAAAAAAAAAAAAAGAGAAGAAGAAATTTGGACTTCATACTCCTCATACCAAAGGTAATTGCAGATTTTTTCGACCGAACAAATATAAGTGCTTCAATTCTTATCTGTTTTACTTTGTGCATCATAGAGTTTGCATTGAGGACAATGCAAAATTTAGGTGTGGGGGTGGGGACTAGTCAATTTTCCTCTTTATCTTTGTCTTTTTTTCTTTTTTATCTTACCTTTTTTTTCTTTTTATGTCATTTTTTTTTCTTTTTCATAGAAATATTATCACTTGCCAACTTAATAGAGTTAATTAATAATTGATCAATTTGATAAATTTTAATTTTCTAATCCTTAGTGAGTTTTATACTCAAGTTCACCTTTTATGATAACTCTAAATAAATTTCTTCTGAAATGATTTTCAAAGTAGTATACTTTACTTAAGTCTTAACTTAGACTTTTAATTAAAGTAATGAAATTTTTGCATGCTTAACTTAGAGTTGAAAATAAATTTTCAAGTTGTCTTGATCTAAATAATATTCAGGATATATATACATACACACACACACACACACACACACACACACACACACACACACACACACACACACACATATATATATATATATATATATATATATATATATATATATATATATATATATATATATTTAAAAACTAACTTTACAAAGAAGAGTGCTGAAAAATAGGCACCAATTAAAATTATCTTAAAATCTAAGGTGGTTCTATCTTACTAAGTCTAAGTTGACCGAGTAATTAAGCCCAAGGAGTATTTTCATGCTTAATGACCTAAGCCCAATTGGGTTGGGATTCATTGGCCCAAAATTAGTTAAATGGTCACTTAGAAAGCCCGATCAAGAAGAACAAAATCACCAAGGAGTAAAGAGTTAAAAATAATTTTACTAACAATGTTTTATATTTATGGTTATATTTCTATATATGATCTTGGAAAGTAAATTGATTAAGAAACTTGAAAATTATTTAAAATAAAGAGTTAGCATGTTGTGGAGGTCTTGGAATTCAGGATTTGCATAGTTTCAATAAAGCTCTCATGCTAAAACACATCCGGCAATAGCAATCGGAAGCAGATTCTATTTGGGTTCGATGGATTCATGGCTACTACTTGAAAAATCAAAGTTTTTGGGCCTTGGAAGCTAAAACTCAGCAGTCTTGGTGTTTTCGAAAACTTCTTACACTCAGGAAGAGTGCTCTTATCTATGTTGATTATATAGATGCTGAGTTACACTAGAAGGGAGATAGGCCACAATTCGCCACATCATCAACTTACAAAACTTTGATCGGTAGACTTGAGAAACAAAACTGGACTCCAATAGTTTGGAGTAAACTCACTATTCCAAAACATGCATTTATATTTTGGGTGATTTGTTTGAATAGATTGCCTACTAAAGAGAAGCTAATGAGATATGGCATGCTGGATGAGGAAATCTGTCCTATATGCAACCTGTCTTCAGAGAATAGAGAACACCTATACTTTAATTGTCAATTTTCAGCTAATAAATGGAGAGGTGCTATGGAATTTGTACAAGAAACGAATGTACCTAGTAGTTGGGATAACTCCATAAACTGGATGGCAAGAAAATGGAGAGGAAACTCAAAAATAAACCAGATAAAAGAGCTATCACGTCACTGTCTCTATTACATTTGAATTGCTAGAAATGCCATTGTGTTTCAAAGGAAAAAGCCAACTGTGGAGGAATGCTTGCAACAAATTGTGTTCGAGATGAAGATTCAGTGTAGTACGATTAGTAGAGTTCAAGATACAAAGAAGAATAGAGATTTGTGTGAGGCTATGCATATACAACCTCAGTTTGTTAAAAAGAAGAAGTTAAATGTTTCGGGTACAACCGGGTGTGTCTAAAAATATTTGGGTTTGTACACCCTATTTTTTTTGTGGCTCATGTGCCAAATTTTGTTATTCAATAGTTTTTTTCATATGTGCTTGTTTTAAAAGCACTTGATGTACAAATCATAGTTGGGACTCATTGCAAAGTTTTGGTGAAATAAGATATACTTACTTACCGAAAAAAGAGTTAGCATGTTCTTTCCAAAACTATTAAATTAAATTTTTACGTTAAACTTGGTTTTGTATAACTATAATGAAAAGATTTTCTAAGAGATTTACCTTGGAGTTATATATAAAAATATTTTCTTGAGTTAAAAAACTAGCTTCAATTAAAATGTTTAAATATATCAAGTGAATTAATTATTCATAAACTTCTTTAAATTGGCAAGTTAACTGAATTTTGTGGGTATATTCACTGTAAACCCTCACGAGACTACAACTCGTCCACTAGGGTAACCTAGGGGTTTAAAGGCTTGTTGTATCACGCTAAATACAATCACGATTCCAAAAAAAGAGAGTTAGGATTTTTCTTTTTTTCTTTTAATTTCTTTCTAGCTAGAGGACTAGCAAAAATTTAGGTGTGGGGGTATTTAATCATCATATTTTATTTCACTTGTATACCCTCATTATCATTTTTATTTAAATAAATATATCTTCTAATAATAATTTTATTTTAATTTACAGGTAATATAGAATTATTGAATAAAAGCCCAAATGAAGATTATTTCAAGCCCAAAAGATCTCTAATGAAGCTCAAAATGCTTAAATCCAAAGCCCAAGACTAAGTTTAGAAGCAAAATCTCAACACTCATCACTTTTTTGTCGAATTATTAATAACATGGCTTGCAATAGAAAATCAAATCAAATATGGAAAAAAATAAAGTCAAATTCGTGCTCAGGATGGTCAACCACAAAGAAAAGGCGATATCTCCCAATCCGGAAAGCAGAATTCAACATATTATACATGAAAATCACCTATCTCGACGAGACAGAGCCATCCAAATTACCAGATCCTAAAAATTTTATCAGTAGCAGTGGGTTATGATAGAAATCTGAATTTAAGTGATATATATTCAATTATTTGAAGGCCAAGTTAAATTCTAAGAAGCCCAAGAGCATTTAAGAGAAGCCTAAGAGTCTTAAATGAATTAAATACAAAAGAAATAAAGCCCACAAAGCTCATCTCTCAAGTATTGAATCAATGGTCTAAATTATTTTGTGAGAACCTATGGTTATAAGGGTTGCTTGGGGCCTAAGCCAAATCCTATGGTTGTGAGGGTTACTTGGGGGCCAAGACAAATCCAAGGGTTGTGAGAGATTCTTGTTATCTATAAATAGAGGGGTAGAGTGAGGGCTTCAAGTGTGAAATAATTTGTAAACTCCTTTTGGAGAGGAAGGGTTGCTCTTAATTGGGAATACCTCCAAAATTTATAACTTTGCTGCAAATTAATAAAAGAATTTTTCACCCCTTCATATTTGTTTCTGCACTTTGTCCAAGGACCAAAAGGAGGATGAAGATGAAGAGATAAAAATGAGGGTTTGCCATTTATTTCTTTTCTTTTCTTGTTATTTTATTGCTTTGTAGAATAGATTTACTTTCATGCAATTTAATTTCATGCAATTTACTTTCATGTAATGTCTTTAATTCTTGCTCTTTAATTCTTATAATTAATTTTGATTTCTCTTCTCTTTTCCTTAATTCGCCTTGAGGCTTAAGATCTCTTGGGAATCACTCCTTTTCTAAATGTGGAGCAATTATTTGGATCCCTAGAAATTGTTTGAAACTAGCATTATATCCAACTCATTCTTGTGAGATTGAGATTTGCTAACTGGATCTACTCTAGATTTCACCATCTTTAATCATCCTCCACATTTTACCTTTTTTATTTGTCGCTTTGTTTTTCTCTTTTATTTTGTTCATGGACCTAAACTTTTGCTAGTCCTCTAGCAAAGAAAATAAAAAGAAAAAACCTAACTCACTTTCGCAAGAATCGCGGTTGTATATAGCGCATACAACAAGCCTTTAAATCCCTAGCTTACCATAGTGGACGAGTTGTAGTTTCGTGAGGGTTTGCAGTGAATATACCCACAAAATTCAGTCAACTTGCCAATTTAAAAGAGTTAGTGAATAATGAATTTACGTGATAAATTTAAACATTCTAATTAAAGGTAGTTGATACTTCAAGAAAACGTTTTATATATAACTCCAAAGTATATCTCTTTAGAAATTCTTTCATTATAGAAATACAACACCAAATATTAACTTAGAAATTCAATTTAAAAGTTTTTGAAAAAATATGCTAACTCTTTGTTTTTAACGATTTTCAAGTCTCCAAATTTTTTATTTTTTATTATTATTATTTTTAACTATTTATCCGTAGTGATTTTTTCTTTATCGGCTTTCTAAGTGACCATTTAACGAGTTTGGGCCAATGAATCCCAACCCAATTGGGCTTAGGTCATTAAGCATAGAAATACTCCTTGGGCTTAATTACTCGGTCAACTTAGGCTTTATATGATAAAATCACCTTGAGTTTTAAGAGAAATTTTTATTTTGGTGCTCATTTTTCACACTCATCTTTTGTAAAATTATTTATTTATTTATTTATTTATTTATTTTATTTTTATTTTTATTTATTTATTTTTTAAAATTTTTATTTTAGACACTTGAAAAATTATTACAAACTCTAAGCTAGGCATGCGAAAAATTTCATTACTTTAATTAAAAATCTAAGTTTGGACTTAAGTGAAGTATACTACTTTGAAAATCATTTCTTAAGAGATTTATTTAGAGTTATCATAAAAGGTAAACTTGAGTATAAAACTAACTAAAGATTAGAAGATTCACAATTTATCAAATAGATCAATTACTAATTAACTCAAATAATTTGGCAAGTGACAATATTTCTATTTTTTTTTTTTTTTATATAAAGGAAAGGGTAAAATAAAGAGGAAAACATAATGAAAAGGTAAAATAAAGAGTGAAAATAACTAAGAACCCCACCCCACACCTAAATTTTGCATTGTCCTCAATGCAATTTCTATAATGCACAAAGTAAAGCAGATAAGATTTGAAGTACTTACATTTGCTCGGTCGACTTGAACAATGATTAAAAATCTGCAATTACCTTTGGTGTGAGAGGGTTGAAGGCAAATATATATATATATATATATATATATATATATATATATATATATATATATATATATATATATATATATATATATATATATATATATATATATATATTCTTTTTTTGTTTGAAAAAAGGAACAAGAACTCTCAAATGAGAGAAGAATAAATTCTTTTTATTTTTATTATGATACAAAGAAGAGAAAAATGTAGAATAAAAGATTAAACATGAGAAGTTGATATTCTACATTAAATCCTATCTTATTGCTGAAAATTCTACCTCCGATTTTAAAGAAATTTTAAATGATATAATCAAAGATGTGCTTCAATTCAGAATATTCCAAGGTTTTCAATGATTTTAGCAAAGAATGGAAGATAGGAAATAATGGTGGTATGCATTTTGAACTTAGATTTATTTACAAAAGTTGGTCCAACCAATTTTTCTATAAAATTTTCCTCAAACACAAGATCTATGTTTGATGGTTGCAATTTGGGTTGTTGTTTATTTTTCAGAAATCTAAGTTCATCAGAAAAGAGTTCTTCAAAAGTTGAATCACAAATGCATTTATTTGACACAGTTTCCTTGTTCTCACAAATCAAACCTGAGGCTGCTAATATCTGTAGTTCCTCACCAAAGATTTTTTCAAAACTCAAATCAGATTCATTCTCTACTTCTGTTGAGCTTTCTTGGATGTAATTGATTTTGAAAGGCTGATTTTCTAGATGGTTTTCTGCATTGAAGATATTGAGCACAGCAGTCAAATTCTCAAAGGATAGTTTCATCTGACCAGTTCTACAATTAATGAGAGCATCAGAAGTGGCTAAGAATGGTCTACCAAAGATAACTGGGATTTAACTTTTGAGATTAGAAACGGGTTGCGTTTCCAAGACAATGAAATCAACAGGAAAAATAAACTCTTCAACCTTGATCAAAACATCCTCTACCTCTCCCATGGGAATTTTTACAGATCTATCTGCTAATTGTAGGGTACATTTTGTTAGTTTAAGTCCACCTACACCTAGCTGTTGATACACTGAATAGGGAAGGAGGTTTACACTGGCTCCTAAGTCCAGAAGAGTCTTATTAATGCGAGTGTTACCAATGACACAGGAAATAGTAGGACAACCAAGATCCTTGCATTTCAAAGGTATGGATTTTGAGAGCACATCACTGATATTGACAGCAAGAAAGACTTTCTTTGGAACATTTATTCTTCTCTTCTTCGTGCACAAATCTTTTAAAAACTTTGCATATGAAGGAATTTGTTCAATGACATCTAAGAGAGGAATATTGACTTTGACCTGCTTGAAAGTCTCTAGGATCTTCTCCTCCTGAGGGGAATATTTCCTAGACCTGAGTCTATCTAGATATGGAGCAACTGGTTTAAACCTATCAAAATTTAGCTCAGGTTCAGGTTCTGGTTAAGGTTCAGCAGAATTGGGTGACTGCTGAACGGAGTTATCAGAAGGAGAGAGAATTTATTCTGGCTCAAGGGTTTGACTTGGAGGTATTCTAACTTGATTATCGACTTTTCTTCCCGACCGGAGTGAATGGATTGCATTCACTTGAGCTTGGTAGGTTGAACTTGATCCCGTGTCCTTAGCATTGGTCACAGGTTGACTTGGAAATGTTCCCTTCTCTCTCTCACTCATAGCATTCGTTAGTTAGCTGAGTTGAGTTTTTAAACGAGCTATGACTTGAGTGTTGAAGGTGAGAATTTGTCCGGTTGATTGCATGAAGAAATTTAAAGTGTTGGATGTTTGAGTCAACAAGTTCGTGGTCTGTGTGGAAGTCTTAATCAGTGTTTCTAATCCTTTTTCCAAGACGTTAAGACGTTTATCTTGATCTGAATTTGAAGGGTTGTGATTTACAGATTGATGATGAGGAGACTGATTTTGATATGGCAAATTTGGTTGTTGAAAATTTGGTTGAGAACAGAACGGAACCGTGTTTCCCCTAGAAAATTGTTAGGTTGAAGAGGGAGTGAAATTTTAATTTCCGGAGTAGTTTCCCTGATTCCATGCAAAGTTCGGGTCATTTCTCCAATCTGGATTATAAGTTGGAGAAAATGGGTCATTCCCGGGACGTTGGAATGCAGCGTTTACCTATCCTAGTGGTTGATTGTTTCCTAAGAGAGGACATTCCTCTGAAACATGAGATGGATAAAGACAGTTGTGATAACCTGAGACAGAAACTTGATTGATTTGAGCTGGAGCTCGTTCTTTGATTTCTAAAGCTTCTAACCTACGCATGATTGTAGCCATCTTTGCTTCAGAGGCTATGTTTGTCTCTAAGAAAAGACCACTGGATTTGGGTTGGGAACTGATGAAATTCTGTCATCACAGTGTTCCCACTGCATAGTTTTCTCAGATAAACTCTCTAAAAAATCTCAAACTTCATTGACATTTTTCTTCATGAAATCCCCTTGACACATTGATTCTAAGGAAGTTTTTGAAGAATAATCCAATCCTTCATAGATAATTTGGCATAATCGCCATTTCTCTAGACCGTGGTGAGGACATTGGATAAAAAGGTCGTTAAATTTGTCAAAATACTTCCAGAATGGTTCTCCCGGGAAAATTTTGAAATTTTGAATGTTGTTTCTAAGCTTAACCATTTTATGAATAGAAAAGAATTTCTTCAGAAAAACAGTAACAAATTCACCCCAAGTTGAGATAGAATTTGTGAGCAAGCTATACAGCCATTTCTTAGCCTTGTCCTTAAGAGCAAAAGGAATAAATCGAAGTTTGATCGCATCTTCGGATAAGTCCCTCATCTTAATCATGAGAAACACTTTTTTAAATTTGGAGATGAAAATATATGCATCTTCAGATTCTACTCCTAGGAATTTTGGAAGCACGTTTATGAAATGCGGTCGAAGTTCGAAATTAGATCCATTGACATCGGGAAGTTTAATACAAGAAGGGATTGCATTCCTAGTTGGATAACAAATATCTTGAAGAACAGGTGGATTAGGATTAGTCATTTCTTTGAAAATTGGTTCAAAACGGATTAAACGATTGGTATTATCCCTAATTCAACCTTGCATATACCAAAGAAAATTCTTTTTATAATTTTTTTTAAGAAAAAAAAAGTAAAAGTTATTTTTTTAATGAAAGAGATAAAGTTAAGAAGATGACGAGAAAAAGAAAAAGGAAAACTAACTAAAAATAAATAAAGGCAATCACTTTTCAATCAACCTAACTTCTGGGGTTAAGCCTAAACTCTACTAGACCAGCTCCTAACTAAAAATTCCCTTAGTGAAAAGATCAAAGTTTACTCAGGTAATTAGCCAGGTAAGGATAGTACTAGAGGGATATTAAAGATCAATTAAGTACCTCGTTCCTTGCGGAGCACTTTACGCAACCTCTAAACCTTGCCTTAGATACCAATTAATCCAAATAAACTTGGACAGGTTCACTTAAGAAATTCTTGTTCCTTAATGAGCTCGAATCCTTAGGGACTAATGTCTAATCAGTTTTAAGAGGCTTGGGTATGTGTAGTGAGGAATTAGTGATTTTTGGGCTAAGGAAAGGGTGACGAAATCCCTCACCTTATCTTGATTAATGGGTTTTGCCCTTAAAAATATTTCAAGTGAGTGCCAAATCAAGATGCTCAAATCACTTTGGTGAGTTCCTACTATTATATGAAATGCAACCCTAGAAATTAAAAGCAACTAAAAAGGATGCTAAAGTAAAAATCTTTTTTTTTTAATTATGGTTAGCAACAAACAATGTGAGAGAGGTGGAAATTGTTTGAGTTTATTATCTTGTTAGTCAAAGTCAAACTGGAGGATAGATTTTATTATGGTCAACAAGAAAGAATGTCTATATATATATTTTTTTATTAGCCTAATTGTCTCTAGTTGTGATGAACAATCTAAAGGGTGGAATTGAGACTACTAGAAAGAAGAGTTACCCACGCAAAAGCAATCCAAAGCCTCGTTGGAGGCAAATCTTCAATCTCGAATCTTCAACTCTTAATCTTCAAACTCCAAGTTCCTTCACAAAAGAAAAACACACAAGTTAAAGAACTAAAATAGAAAAATTTCCTACTTAACACCGATCCCCAGCAACGGCGCCAAAAACTTGATGGGAAATAAATGATTACCTCCTAAGTTGCAAGTATACAACCTTGATCAAGTTATAGTATATAAAGTTATCGATCCTACGAGGAACGGGTTTTGTAAGAGTTTGTTCAAGTTTTAGTTCTCAAATTATGCGCGACAATTAGGAGTTTGTTCAAATAAAATGAAAGTGAGAAAGTGGTTGTGAGAGGTTAAAGAGTGGATGTGGATTATGCGCAAATAAAAGAAAAATGAGGAGGATAATGTGTGTGGAGAGATTAAGAGTGTGAGTGTGACAAAGTGTAAATAAATCAAAATGGAAGTGAGAATGGAGAGATGGTGTTGATGTATATAATCACAGTCACTAACCTTGAGTGAGTTTAGCTTTTAAGAGAGCGAAGTCCCCCTTCTCTCCTAAAGCCCGGCCGGACTCGATCAAGGGACTTCGTCTGCGGAAAAGAGGACACGTGGAAGAGGCGGAGTTGGGATCTCCGTGGTTCCTCCGACGGTCAAGTCAGTAAAAGGGAGATAATCTAATGGAGCAGGAATTCACTCAGAAAAGATTGCTTACTTGGTTCGCTGTTCACGTTGCTACTTATACCTAGGGTTGCGGGGGTATTTTCGTCTTTCCGTTGGCTAAGAAACCATTGTAAGTCTCTTCCACGGGTGAGAGCCGCTGATTGGCAGCATCTCTCTGCCGCACACTGGTCTGCCTTACTGGTGTCAAATTGGGGGTAATTTGAGGTCTCGTATGGTCTATTCACCATTAATGGGATGGGATTGGCTGTAGGCTGCATGGGTCGAGGTGCCTTAAATACCATGAGAGGCGGGGAGTTAAGGGGTGTCGGTGTATTTAATCGATGGTGATGGGCTCGAGCATCGGTGACCGCTGCTCGAGTGGAGGGAACGCGCGCACGATAGTGGGATGAGCCGCGGGTGGTCGGCTCGCCGCGGCCTCGGGATGTCCTTTGAGGCAATCAACGAAGGGGACACTCGCTTTCGCAAGGCCATCCCGAGAGGATTGGTGGCTGAGAAGAGGGGCCGGGCTCGCCCGTATTATCGGGAGAAGCCGGCGATTGGTTGGATGGGGCTATAATGGGTGGCGGGTTGGGAGGGCGGCAGCGCCGCCTTCAGCGTCGTCCGGCGGATCAGCGGTTGGAAGCGGCGGCTGGTCGTCCCCGTCGGTCGGTGGAGACGGCGGCGTGGAATAGCTCGGCGGTCAATTGGCTATCGGGACGACGTTACCGTTTGCGTCGTCACTGGAGAGAGTTTTCGGACCGCACCGCTTTCAGGCCGGCTATGGTGATAGTCGCTGATGGACCATGGTGGGGTCGGTAGGTGCAAGCCGCCCGTGGAGTGAATGCGGAGGCTCAGTGTTTTCGTTGTGAGACAAGCGTTTATCCGTGCGGTGCCTCGTTTTTCTCCTTAATCAGCGGTTAGTGGTTATGACCATAACAGTTGGCCCCTTCGCTTGGAGTCGGTTGGAAGCGAGTCCAAGTGAAATGAATATCGTAACCTCGGACGGAGAGGGTTCGAGAGGGTTGAGCGTTTCATCGATGGGACGCGGGTCGATGTCGTCACTGGCGCTTCCGCGCATTACGCTACCGGGTGCGAAGTGGGGGCCCTCACGGGAATAGGTAGGTTACTTCGCCTCCCGCGGCCGGAGTGGGGTTTCAATCTTCTCCGTTGATCGCCAAAAGGTGTGGCGTCGGTGGGTCCCACTATACAAATACGGAGTGGTGAGTGGGGAGAAGGCATCCGCTTTCCTCTTCACCCGCAAATTCAGGCGATTCTCCGGCGAAGATACAGATCTGGTATGGATTCCGATCTTCATAGCGGCTTGGCGAGTTCCGTTCGAAGGTTACCGGTAGAGATGAAGTCTTTGCGCAGTTTGACATTAGAGGGTTACAAGTTGGAGGCTCTGGCGAAATCATCTCCCACCATGGTTAACGAGGGCTCCTCGTATCTCAAGCACTTCTGAGTGCGGCTCGCTACCGCCGTGACCTTTCAAAAGTGTTTGATGAGCTAGGTGTGTCTCGGTACAAATGGCGTAAACTTCGATAGCCATATTGGTCGGCTTCACCGTCATCATCGGCTGGCTCGATTCGTAGGCGATGGCGTCTTGAGCCACTTGGTCGGCATTACATTCCAGAAGACGCCTCATATTTACCTTCAGATGTCGGGAGAATTCAAGGTTATCCTTGATCTGCCCAAGTTGATCAAAGGGTGGAAAGATAGGTTCGTCTGGGTCACTGGGGACGACTCGAACTTAGGGTGTGCGTCCTGGCCAGAGATTAGGAGAGAAACTCTGGAGCCTAAACCCTTGTCGGCCGAGCACCAGCGTGAGTTGGAGCAGATCCTTCAATACACGGGGCCACGTACAATGGACGCTTTGCTTGACAAATCAGTCTTGCGGCTTCATGGGATTTCCTCCACCCCTCCTGGCCCTTTCGATGAGGCGAGGGCTCACAGCGTGACTTTGGGGGATAGTGGGAGAGCGTTGAGGGTCGCCCACTTCGGAGGAGAGGAGTTCCCGGAGGAATCGGTTAGCTCGGCCTACCAAACGGCGAGGCGCGAAGTCGCCTTTAGAGGAGCTCGCCCTACCGGAGGAGGCGCAGAGGGGCCACGGGGACGATAGGCAGGCTGGGACGCGAAAGACATCCGGCAAGCGCTCAGCGGCTGGTGAAGGCTGCCCGTGAGGAGAGGTGAAGAGCACCAACAGGCGAGAGGAGTTTTAATAGAATCGGAACAGAGGACGACCGACCATCGGCCGAGGCGCGGGGAGGTCGCCCCGAAGTCACGTGTGGCCCCCGGCTATGCCGGGGAGACTCCGCGGGGGCGGTATCCCGTGGGAGTGATGTGGAGCCGGACGAGGTCGCACCATCGGGCGTAAGCCACCGACAGGAAAAGAACCACCGTGGTCGAGACGAAGTTTTGTTCCAGCGGGATGGCCCTCCCCCTATCACGCGGTTGAGGGTGGGGACTGGAACAAAGTGAGTGAACTGATGATGGGGACTCTCTCTCCCATCGGCCGTTATGATGGGGAGCCTGATGCGGAGCATCGGTATAGGCCAGCGTGGTATATGGATGCTCGCTCATCGGTATTAAGGTCGAGTTACGTACAAGGAAAGGCGGCAGAGCAGTTCAACTTGCCCGTGGACCGGGAGATTTTGAAGGTGATTCCCGATGTCGGCCTGCATATCATCCTGCGGAGTTACTTGACCAGGGGTTGTTTAGTGGAGGAAGAGCTGTTTGGTCGGTTGCGTCAGGGCCACCAAGCCTATGAAAGGCTTCGAAAGGAGCATCTATCTTCCGAGGCCGGCTCCAACGAAGACCTTGACCGAGTTATCAAGGAACTTTCAATTAAGCAAGCCGAGCTCGGCGGTGGCCAGCGGAGGTTAAGGACCAGTTATCACGGGACTAAAAGCGCCCGGTGAGAGGATCTTGGCGAGATTGAGGAACTTCTGCAAATACTCTCTCGGGGATCACCTGGTCGTCCGGCTTAAGTTTATAGAGAGCGACTGGCGATGGCGCAGTCCGCTTTGAGAGGCAGGTCGCTACCGCGCCCGGCCAAGGAGGAATCGGTCGCTCGCGGAACGACCGGCGAGGAGTGCGCTCAACAAGGAATCCTTGAGTAGAGGCGGAGGAAAGGGCAAAGTATCCGAGCCAGTATCGGTCGCCCCCGAGAGGAAAGCCGACTACCCATCGCCGAAGAATACCCAGTGAGTACCGGGAAGGTCGGTCGCTTGGCTTGCAAGGCGTAGCGATTTCATGGTTAAGCAGCCACCGAAAATCGTGGTGTCCTGGTCGGCTTCGATATCCTCCAAGTATAGCCGCCGAAAGATCTCCTTTCAAGATTTGAGGCGAAGGCTACTTAACTCCAGGTGACGACGACGCCGAGGAGGGAGAGGAGGGCGGGTCATCAAGTGGCGGTTCTCAGTGAGGCCGACTTCGGACCGATAGTTTAGGTCTTAGACATTTGTTTATCATGTAGTCGCCAGGTATATTTTGTACTCATTATCAAATAAATGAATGTAGTAAGAGTTTTTCCATTTTAGTAGTTGTGTTTTGTGTTGCTTTCTATGGTGGCGATTCGGTGAATTGATTGGTTGGACATCGTGACTGATCGCCACGCTTTTGAAGGGCTAGCATGGTCTTCCGTGAGATGGCCGACCCATGGGGGTTGGGTCGCTTCGAGATTACTTGTTCTCCGCTCTAGTTCACCGGGCCGCCGAAAGTGAGCCGCCCCCGCCGCATAAATAACGGGTTTGGTTTTCCAGCAAATGGGGCCATCAGGGGATAAGGCTTGGCGTCAGCGGTACTCTAGCCGTCAAAGCCAATTTCAGTGAAGAGACGTGGGTCATAAAGGCGGGTTTTTCAATTTTCAAGAGGCGGTTCGTATCCGAGAGCCAATCCCGACCGTTGGATTTCAAAGTTGAACTGCCGTCCAGGAATAGACACGTGGGCGTTTTGGGTGTCTATATATGCCCTTACCCTATTTGGGGGTTTCTCTTCGCACTTTCTAAAGACTCGTCTCCTTCTTAATCTAAAATACGTTTAAGAGTCTTCTGCCATGGCTGCCTCTACCTCTGCCCCCATTGACAGGATTGCCAAACTCAAGTCTTGGCAGTCGAAGGTGAGAGAAGAGGATCTGGAGGGGCTCCATGAAAGGTACGATCTCCCCGGAGGATTTACGGTTTCTCTTCCAGAGAAGGACAGCGCTATTGTTGATCATGGCGCGGATAAGCTACCACTATACATATGACTTGGACAACGGATCATGCTCTTCCTTTGCCTGCTCGTGAAGAGGGCCGGCGAAATGTTTAGTGTCCCCGATGCAGCTATTCCCTAACGCCATTGCTACGATAATGGCGTTTTGGTGATCGTCATCAGTGAAGGTGGTGCCGACTCTTGACTCTTCGGTAATCTCGTCCGCGGTGAGGCGGCGAAGAAAGACTCCCATTTCTTCTTGGGTATGTGGGCGGTCGGTTTGTTGACATTCGGACTCGAACAAGATTTGGAAGAACAAGTTCGTTTGGGTTTTCGGCGACGCCAATTGGCTTACCGTTCGTGGCGGAGATCAACAAAGGCGGCTGAAGAATCTTCCCTCTCGCACTGACCTCGACAAGTTCCGCCATTTTCGTGGTCTAAGGACTACAACTTATTCGACAACGCCACCGAGGGTAGCGGGGTTGTCGTTCATTCGACCGACGGGGTCGGCGAGAAAGAAAAGAGTTGCTAGAGGCCCCTCAACGGGTTGAAGATCCCAAGAGCGGGGTTCCACCACCAAGGCTAATGAACCGCAATTCCCTAAGAAGGTCGGAGTGGGTGCTGGCCGCGGGAGGCTAAAGCAGTGGAGGAGAGGTTTGAAGAGTTGGCGTCTATGTTGCGGTGAAGAGGCTCTTCCCGGCCCCGGGCCGATCAACCAAAGAAGAAGAAAAAACGAAAAAGTCGATGGGGTCGACTTTTGAGGGCAACAGGCGGTGGTTCTCGAGCAGACGAGGGTATGTGAGGGAACTTCAATCGGGGGGAGAGTCACCCTTGCGGACCCTCTCTCCTTGCTGACTTTGGCGAGGTATCAGGGGAATCCGTCCTCGGTAGTGAAATTCCCGGTCCATCAGCAGAGGTGTTGTGGTGGCCCGAGGCCCGGTCGGCCAGCGGAGGCGTCTTCCGGCGAGCCCACTCAAAGGTGGGGAAGAGGCGGCCATCTCGGATGACTTCGGCTCGGGCCGGACCTTTGAGTTTACTCAAGGAATGCAGGCATAGAGCTTCCTTTTATACGGATTACGAAGTGGGCGGTTCGAGGTGGAAAGAGCTACGATCGGCTTCGTTGGTGATCGTGGGAAGGGTATTTGAGAGAGGAACCCTCCCCAAGCGGCGAGGTTAGTCTCGACCATTCCCTCCACAAGGAGTGCGGTGCTTCTCTCGGGTGGGGCGGCTCGTCGCTTGAGCAGTTCACCCTTCCTCATGATAGGGAATTCCTGGAGGAGACACCCTCAACCGGCCTTCGGTTAGCCCTCTTGAGTTACCAAACTCGAGGGGCTCTAGTCGGGGAAGAGCTTTTCAACCGGCTATCATGCACGATGAAAGTGGTTGGCAACTTGGCGGAGAGGCTACTTGAGGAGAAGGGACCAGTGGGATTGGAGAAAGAGTGGCGCCCTTGGTGAGAAGCGTCGGCCTGAAATGGCGTGGAGTGGAGGCTAAGCAATCTATGATCGCTGACCTCCAAACCCACCATTCAAAGCAGGTGGCCGTCATCGATAAGCTGGAGGGAGAGGTCGTGCAGCTGAAGAGGACGGTTGAAGGCTCCGAGAGGGAGATCGAGGAGTGGAAAACTCAAGTTGGGGATGGAGAGTGAAGGTTTGCGAGAGGCTTGAGGGCCGGAACACAGGTGGCTCTCGATGAGTCAGCGGCTCATCGATCGGCTTTA
The DNA here is from genome assembly GCA_012295165.1 of Asparagus setaceus. Lineage (NCBI taxonomy): Eukaryota > Viridiplantae > Streptophyta > Magnoliopsida > Asparagales > Asparagaceae > Asparagus > Asparagus setaceus. The sequence continues at coordinate 13,738,116 of CM022703.1, read as the reverse complement.
GACGGCCGGTCGTCGAAACCGACTCAAGTTAGCGGCGTCGGAGGAGGGCAAGAAGGAGGTTGTTAAAGAGTATAGGCAAGGGCCTATGGGGAAAGTAGAGCTATCCCTAGCCGTCAAAGCGGGCTACGACTACTTAAAAGCCCAACTTCCTTGAGGCTCTCAACATTGAGCCTTGCATATCCTCCTAGGGTGGAAAGTTTCCTCTGGCGTTCGCAGTGAGGAAAGCCGGTGCAACAAGCGTAGGGACAACCACAGCGAGGATGAGACGATGAGGGCGAGAGGCGAAGAGCGGAGGAGGGAGATGGCGAGGGAGGAGATTAGGTCGCTCGGCACTTTGCGTTCTCTTTGTTTTGTTTTTGTGGAGCGTCCCCATGTATTTGTAATACATTTTACTTGTAAATGAAAATTTAGTTTGCGTTTTTCTACGCCGAACTCTCTTTTTTCTGTGATGCCCCTCTCTCTTTTTTTTTTTTTTAGGTTTCGTGACAATAGCGACTTTGGCGGAATGGCCGTCATCGTTTTATGCGACATGACAAATGGGTGAGGCGATGATCATAGCTCGGTCGGCCTAATTGGTAACCAGCTCAATTTGTGTGCGACCCTAGGTGAGTGGTAGACCAACTGGCGGTATGGTCCGGGGCGGTGCGGAGGGGCCCATTCGTCTCGAGTGGGCCAGCGGGAATGTCATCGGGGCGTCCTCTAATTCTGACTTTTAGGTTTACGGGATGGTAGGTCTCATTTAAAATAAAGAGGCGTTTGGTGATTTTCGGCGATTCGAGCCTCTGTGATTTCAGGGTGGTGCCTCGAGTTCCACGTTATTAATTTCCTCTGTTGATCACGAGGGGATTAGCATTTATGGGTTCTGTTATAAGTAGGGGAGGAGACAATTACTTTTCGTGTTCTCGTTAGATTGGCGATTGATTACATCTCTAATCGTTATTTTAAGGTCTCAAATTGGGGTCCAGGCAAGTTTAAATAGAGATGGTGGAGTGGAGGTGGATTCTCTCCCGAGTCCACCATCTCAGGGGTTTCAGTGCGGCCGTGACAGTTCCGATCATCGTGAAGAAGGAAATCCCTCTGTCGTACACGGTGATAGAGTCGTTCCCTCGTCGTCCCTGGCTTTCGTTTTAGTGAGGAGTAGTTGGATGTAGAGAGTGTTTCTCGAGGAAGAAGCCTTGTTTGCATCCATGGGTTCCGGGCTATTGTGCTGATATGAAACCATGGGTTTCGGGCTATTGTGCTGATATGAAACCATGGGTTTCGGGCTATTGTGCTGATATGAAACCATGGGGTCAACGTTTGCACCCATGGCGCCCTTTCATTAACTTCTGCAACTATTGCGGCGCCTCCTTTCTCGGGGAGCTGATGGCATGGCCAGCGAGGGGGGCGGCGGAAGGAAGAAAAAGGAAGTTGAAGAGTAGCGACTGGAACGTCTGTTTGGACTTGTGTTTGTTTTTTTTGTTTTTTTGTTTTTTTTTGCAGACCATTGTAAATTTTTGCTTGGAATATCAATGAAAGGTAGCATTTCAGCGAAGGTGGTTGTCTATTCGACTCAACTTTGGCTCTTCTTTCTCTTTTCCCCCTTTTTTTGTGTGGTGGCGGTGGTACGTGAGTGAACATAATTAGGTCAGAAGGCGAGTCGGCCTGTGGGGCTTACAATGAACATAATAAGTAGGTCGAAGCGGTGTTATTGGGCCTAGCAAATGTCAAGTAAGCCAGGGCGAATTAGGCCTGTGGGGCTTACAATGAGCATAATAAGTAGGCCAGAAGGCGGTAAGCCCCGTGGGCTTACAATGAGCATAATAAGTAGGCCGAAGGCAATTAAGCCCACAATGGGGCTTACAATGAACATAATAAGTAGGCCAGAAGGCGAATTAAGCCCTGTGGGGCTTACAATGAACATAATAAGTAGGTAGAGGCGAGTCGACCCATAGACTTACAATGAACATAATAAGTAGGCCGAAGGCAGTGCATTACAGTAGACTTACAATGAACATAATAAGTAGGCCGAACATAATAAGTAGGTCGAGAGGCAGGTCATTACATGGAGACTTACAATGAACATAATAAGTAGGCCAGAAGGCGAGTGCATTGTGGGGCTTACAATGAACATAATAAGTAGGTAGAAGGCGAATTGGCCCTGATGGAGACTTGGTCTACCACATCGGTCCGTTTGCATTGGGGGCATTTGGGTCGCCACTCACGTGTGATTATCACATTTTAATTATATTTTTATACCCTTATTACCTATGTTATATGAATAACGATATTACTAATAATCATTTTTATCTTATTTTGCGAGGCTAATAAAGAAATAATGAATAAAAGACCAAATGACTCAAATTCTCGAATTTCTACCAATATTTGAAGCCCAAATCGAAGACAAACCAAGGCCCAAGATACCAAATTGATCCAAGAGAAATTCGTGAAGAAAAATCAAGAAAAGACAAATTCGGTTGGGAACCAATCGGTTGACCAACGGTTGGCCAACGGTTAGCTAACGGTTGGCTAACCGATCGACCAACCGATCGGTTTCCAGCAATTCAATTAATGGTGGATTTCTCTCCCTTTTGGCTAGGTTTGATCCAATGGTTCACATCAACTCCGTTGGGCTATAAATAGGGGTGAAGGTGAGTGTTTTGAGTGTGAAATATTTTGTAAAACTCCATTTGGAGAGGAGGGTCACTCTTAATTGAGAAGACCTTCCAAAATTGTAACTTTTGTTACACAATAAATGAAATGTTTCACCTTCAATTTCCTTTCTCTTCTTCTAATCCAAGGACCAAAGGAGGATTAGATTAAGATCGAGGAGTTGTTGGTTTCTATTTTATTTCTTTTTCATTTTCTTCTTTATTTTCTTGTTTATAGAATAGATTTACTTTCATGCAATTTACTTTCTTGCAATTTACTTCCATGCAATTTAATTCCTTGCAATTTACTTCCATGCAATTTAATTCCTTGCAATTTACTTTCATGCAATGTATTTAATTCTTGTATTTACTTTCTAGAATAGATTTTCTTTTCTTTAATTCACCTTGAGGCTAGAACCCTCTAGGGAATTACCCTTTCTAAGTGTGGAGCTAATATTAGGTGGGATCCTAGAGATTGTTTGAAACTAGCTAACAAATCCAACTCATTTTCATGAGATTGAGATAAGCTAAGTGGATCTACTCTAGATTCCTCATATCTTTAATTAATCCTCCATACTTTACCTTCTTTATTTTCCTCTTATCCTTGTTTTTCATTTGTTTGTTATTTTCCTTTATTTTTGATTTCATTGATTTTTACTTCTCTCTCAATCTCATATTCCTTTCATGTGCATATAATCTCAAACCTAGTTTTGTTATTATGTGCATATAACCACAACCACATTCTCAACTTCATTTTCTCCTCTTTTGCACATAATCCACAATCCACCCTCTCTTATCTCTCCACATCCACTTTCACCATTTTCTCACTTTTATTTTATTTGTACATAAACTCCTAATTGTCATAATTTGAGAACCAAAACTTGAGCAAAACTCTCCTACTTTCCGTTCCTCGTGGGATCGATAATCTTTATACTATAACTTGATAAGGGTTGTATACTTGCAACTAAGGAGGTAACCATTTACTTCCCATCAAGTTTTTGGCGCCGTTCTTAGAGAGCGGTGCATAAGTAGGATTTTCATTAAGTTTGGTTTTATTTTGTGTGTTTTCATTTGTGTAGGAACTTGGAGCTTGAAGATCAAGAGTTGAAGATTCAAGATTGAAGAATTGCCTCTAACGAGGCTTTGCATTGCTTTTAGTGGGTAACTTCTCTATCTAGTATTTTCAATTCCACCCTTTAGATAGTTCATATACATTAGAGACAATTAGGATAAAAAATAAAAATAAAAAATAAAAGGATTTTTTTCCTTGTCGACCCTAATAAACTTTATATTTTTTTATTGTCGACCATAATAAAAAATAAAAAGATTTTTGTTTGTTTTTGCATCCTTTTTAGTTGCTTTTAATTCTTAGGGTTGCATTTCATATAATAGTAGGAATTCACCAAGTGATTTGAGCATCTTGATTTGGCACACACTTGAAAATATCTTAAGGGCAAAACCCACTAATCAAGATAAGGTGAGGGATTTCATCACCCTTTCCTTAGCCCAAAATCACTAATTCCTCACTACACTTACCCAAGCCTCTTAAAATTTGATTAGGCGTTGGCCCCTAAGGATTGAGCTCATTAAGGAACAATAATTTCTTAAGTGAACCGGTCCAAGTTTATTTGGATTAATTGGTGTCTAAGGCAAGGTTTAGGGGTTGCGTAAGGCGCTCCGAAAGGAAAGAGGTACTTAATTGATCTTTGATCTCCCTCTAGTACTATCCTTACCTGGCTAATTACCCAAGTAAACTTTGATCTTTTCACTAAGGGAATTTTGGTTAGGAGCTGGTCTAAGTCAAGTTTAGGCTTAACCCTAGAGTTAGGGTGATTGGAAAGTGATTGCCTTGATTTATTTTTAGTTAGTTTTTCCTTATTTTTCTCATCATCTTCTTAATTTTTTCTCTTATCCTTTTCAAATAAAAAAATTGATTTTGGTGTATGCAAACTTGGGTTAGGGATAATACTAATCGTTTAATTAGTTTTGATTCATCTCTTGAACCAAGCGAAATGGCTAATACCAACCCACTGTTCTTCAAGATGTTTGTTACCCCACTAGAAATGCAATCCCCTCTTGCATAAAACTCCCGAGGTAAATGGAACCAATTTTGAACCGACCGCATTTCATAAACATGCTTCCCAAATTCTTAGGAGCGAACCGAAGGCATACATCTTTATCTCGAATTTGAAGAAGTTTGCCTCATGATCAAGATGAGGGACTTAGCGAAGATGCGATCAAACTCCGATTTATTCCATTTGCCCTTAAGGACAAAGCCAAAAATGGTCAGATAGCTTGCCCACGATTCCATCTCAACTTGGGGTGAATTTGTAAAAGTTTTTCGAAAAATTCTTTCCTATCCACAAAGCGGTCAAGCTTAGAAGCGACATTCAAAATTTTAAAATTGTCAGGAGAACCTTTTTGGAAGTATTTTGACAAATTCAAAGATCTTCTTATCCAATGTCCTCACCATGGTCTTGAAAAGTGGCGATTATGCCAAATCATTTATGAAGGATTGGATTATTCTTCAAAACTTCCTTAGAGTCAATGTGTCAAGGGGATTTCATGAAGAAAAATGCCGATGAAGCTTGGGACTTTTAGAGAATTTATCAGAAAACTATGCGATGGGAACACTTGTGATTCATCGATTACCCAATCCAATTCTAGAGGTCCTTCCTTAGAGTCAAACATAGCCTCTGAAGCTAAGATGGCTACAATTCTACGCAGTTAGAAACTTTAGAAACCAAAGAACGAGCTCGGCTCAAATCAATCAAGTTTACGCCTCGAGGTTGTCATAGCTGTCTTTCTCTGACCCATGCTTGAGCAATGTCCACTCTTAGGAAATACTCAATCTCTAGAAACGGATGAATCTTTGCATTCGACATCCGATTAATGATCCATTTTCTCCAACCTATAATCGGGTTGGAGAAATCATCCATTTTGCATGGAATCGGGGTAATTTCTAGGAAATCAAAATTTCACTCCCTCTTCAAACCAACAATTCCCTAGGGCACCTTGATTTCTTTCAGTTCTCAAACCAATTTTCCACAATCAAATCGGTCATTTCCAAATCGGTTTCCTCATCATCAATCTACAAATCATATTCCTTCAAATGTTGAGAAACGCCTTAATGTGTTGGAAAGAGGTTTGGAAGCCTTGATTAAAACCTCTACACAGACTACGAACTTGTTGACTCAAACATCTAACACGATGAACTCCTTTATGCAATCAACAGGACAAATTCTCAACTCCAACACTCAAGCCATAGCTAGATTAGAAACCCGGCTTGGTCAACTAGCGGCTATAAGTGAGAGAGAAAGGATCATTTCGAGTCAACCGTGACCAATCCAAGGAGCGGGGTCAAGTTCAACTTTCAAGATCAAGTGAATGCAATCCATTCACAACAATCGAGAAACGGTTACTAATCAAGTCCTTGAGCGAGAATTACGTTGAATACATGCATCTTGAAGCCAACATTTGAAGAACCCGTTGTCAATGAACTTAGATTGTTAGAAAATAGAAAACAACAAGATTTCATTTTTGATGAAATTTTTGTTAATAACGAATCTAAGTTCAAAAAGCATACAACCATTAGTACCTACCTTCCATTCTTTGCACACATCACTAAAACCACGAAATTTTTGGAATTTAAGCACATCATTGATTATATCATTTTGAAATTCTTTAAATTTGAGGTAGAATTTTCGACAATAAGGTAGGATTTAATATAGAATGTGAGCTTCTCATGTTTCATCTTTTATTCTACATTTTTGTCTCATAATAATAACAAGAATTTATTCTTCTCTCATGTGAGAGTTTCTTGTTGTTCTTTATTTCAAAAAAAAAGAATAAATTTTTGACTTCACCTTCTCATACCAAAGGTAATTCGAATTTTATCATTGTTCGAAGTCGTAGAACAAATGTAAGTGCTTCCATTCTTATCTGTTTTACTTTGTGCATAATAGAATTTGCATTGAGGACAATGCAAAATTTAGGTGTGGGGGTGGGAATTAGTCATTTTATCTTTATCTTAGTTATCTTTTTTTTATGTCATTTTTTCTCTTTTCATCATAAAAAAAAATCACTTGCCAACTTAATAGAGTTGATTAATAATTGATCTATTTGATAGAATTTAAGTCTTCTAATCCTTAGTTAGTTCTATACTCAAGTTTACCTTTTATGATAACTCTAAATAAATTTCTCAAGAAATGATTTTCAAAGTAGTATACTTTACTTAAGTTTTAACTTAGATTTTTAATTAAAGTAATGAAATTTTTGCATGCCTAACTTAGAGTTGAAAATAATTTTTCAAGTTGTCTTGATCCAAATATTGTTCAGAATATATATACATATACACATATATATATTATACTAACTTAACAAAAGAAGAAAAATTTCTCTTAAAATCATTGGTGGTTCTATTTTACTAAGCCTAAGTTGGTGAGTAATTAAGCAGAGGTATTTCTATACTTAATGACCTAAGCCCAATTGGGTTGGGATTCATTGGCCCAAACTTCGCTAAATGGTCACTTAGAAAGCCGATTAAAAGAACAAAACCACCAAGGAATAAAGAGTTAAAAAAATAATAATAATTGTCATACTAATCATGTTTTTATATATAGTTATATTTGTATATGTTCTTGAAAAATTAAATGGATTTAAAGACTTGAAGTTTGTTTAAAACAAAGAGTTAGCATGTTCTTTTCAAAACTTTCAAATTAAATTTTTGAGTTAAACTTGGTTTTGTATAACTATAATGAAAGGATTTTCTTAAGAAAATTACATTGGAGTTATGATAAAAGCGCTTTCTTGAGTATTAACCAACTTCAATTGGAATGTTTGAAGATATCAAATGAATTAATTATTTTATTAACTTCTTTAATTTGGCAAGTTGACTGAATTTTGTGGGTATATTCACTTGCAAACCCTCACGAGACTACAACTTCGTCCACTAGGGTAACCTAGGGGTTTAAAGGCTTGTTGTATGTGCTAAATACAACCGCGATTCTGCGAAAGTGAGTTAGGTTTTCTTTTTATTTTCTTTGCTAGAGGACTAGCAAAAGTTTAGGTGTGGGGGTATTTGATTATCACATTTTAATTACATTTTATACCCTTATTACCTATGTTATATGAATAACGATATTACTAATAATCATTTTATCTTATTTTGCGGGCTAATAAAGAAATAATGAATAAAAGCCCAAATGACTCAAATTCTCTGAATTTCTACCAATATTTGAAGCCCAAATCGAAGACAAACCAAGGCCCAAGATACCAAATTGATCCAAGAAATTCGTGAAGAAAAATCAAGAAAAGACAAATTAGGTTGGGAACCAATCGGTTGATAACCGGTTGGCCAACGGTTGGCTAACGGTTGGCTAACCGATCGACCAACCGATCGGTTTCAACAGTCGAATTAATGGTGGATTTCTCTCCCTTTTGGCTAGGTTTGATCCAATGGTTCACATCAACTCCGTTGGGCTATAAATAGGGGTGAAGGTGAGTGTTTTGAGTGTGAAATATTTTGTAAAACTCCATTTGGAGAGGAGGGTCACTCTTAATTGAGAAGACCTTCCAAAATTGTAACTTTTGTTACACAATAAATGAAATGTTTCACCCTTCAATTTCCTTTCTCTTCTTCTAATCCAAGGACCAAAAGGAGGATTAGATTAAGATCGAGGAGTTGTTGGTTTCTATTTTATTTCTTTTTCATTTTCTTCTTTATTTTCTTGTTTATAGAATAGATTTACTTTCATGCAATTTACTTTCTTGCAATTTACTTCCATGCAATTTAATTCCTTGCAATTTACTTCCATGCAATTTAATTCCTTGCAATTTACTTTCATGCAATGTATTTAATTCTTGTATTTACTTTCTAGAATAGATTTTTCTTTTCTTTAATTCACCTTGAGGCTAGAACCCTCTAGGGAATTACCCTTTTCTAAGTGTGGAGCTAATATTAGGTGGGATCCTAGAGATTGTTTGAAACTAGCTAACAAATCCAACTCATTTTCATGAGATTGAGATAAGCTAAGTGGATCTACTCTAGATTCCTCATATCTTTAATTAATCCTCCATACTTTACCTTCTTTATTTTCTCTTATCCTTGTTTTTCATTTGTTTGTTATTTTCCTTTATTTTTGATTTCATTGATTTTACTTCTCTCTCAATCTCATATTCCTTTCATGTGCATATAATCTCAAACCTAGTTTTGTTATTATGTGCATATAACTCTAACCACATTCTCAACTTCATTTTCTCCTCTTTTGCACATAATCCACAATCCACCCTCTCTTATCTCTCCACATCCACTTTCACCATTTTCTCACTTTTATTTTATTTGTACATAAACTCCTAATTGTGGCATAATTTGAGAACCAAAACTTGAGCAAAACTCTCCTATTTTCCGTTCCTCGTGGGATCGATAATCTTTTATACTATAACTTGATAGGGTTGTATACTTGCAACTAAGGAGGTGACCATTTACTTCCCATCAAGTTTTGCTGATTATCACATTTTAATTACATTTTATACCCTTATTACCTATGATATATGAATAGCGATATTACTAATAATCATTTTATCTTATTTTAGGGCTAATAAAGAAATAATGAATAAAAGCCCAAATGACTCAAATTCTGAATTTCTACCAATATTTGAAGCCCAAATCGAAGACAAACCAAGGCCCAAGATACCAAATTGATCCAAGAGAAATTAGTGAAGAAAAATCAAGAAAAGACAAATTAGGTTGGGAACCAATCGGTTGACCAACGGTTGGCCAACGGTTAGCTAACGGAGACAATAGCATGAGTCCGGCAGTAGGCCATATACGTCGGATCTTCGTTGTGATTCTTTACGTAAGGCTAATCTTCATTACGGGGTGTGGAGCCGGCTGAGTCGATTCCCTTGGGGCGGCGACTCCGTGGAGGGCGACCCGCGTAGGTCGGTGCCTAGGACTTCACGTGGCGCCTAGGTCTTTTGGCGGGGCGATCTGTTTTAAGGCAAAAAGCAAGCTGGCCGGCTCCGTGGGGCGGCGACTCCGTGGAGGGCGGCCAGCGTAGGTCGGTGCCTAGGACTTCACGTGGCGCCTAGGTCTTTTGGCGGGGCGATCTACATTTTAAGGCAAAGAGCAAGCTGAGCGGCTCCGTGGGGCGGCGACTCCGTGGAGGGCGGCCAGCGTAGGTGGTGCCTAGGACTTATGTGGCGCCTAGGTCTTTTGGCGGGGCGATCTACATTTTAAGGCAAAAAGCAAGCTGGCCGGCTCCGTGGGAAGCGGCGACTCCGTGGAGGGCGACAGCGTAGGTGGTGCCTAGGACTTATGTGGCGCCTAGGTCTTTTCGGCGGGGCGATCTGTTTTAAGGCAAAAAGCAAGCTGGCCGGCTCCGTGGGAAGCGGCGACTCCGTGGAGGGCGACAGCGTAGGTGGTGCCTAGGACTTCACGTGGCGCCTAGGTCTTTTCGGCGGGGCGATCTGTTTTAAGGCAAAGAGCAAGCTGGCGGCTCCGTGGGAAGCGGCGACTCCGTGGAGGGCGACAGCGTAGGTGGTGCCTAGGACTTATGTGGCGCCTAGGTCTTTTCGGCGGGGCGATCTGTTTTAAGGCAAAGAGCAAGCTGGCCGGCTCCGTGGGAAGCGGCGACTCCGTGGAGGGCGACCCGCGTAGGTCGGTGCCTAGGACTTATGTGGCGCCTAGGTCTTTTGGCGGGGCGATCTGTTTTAAGGCAAAAAGCAAGCTGGCGGCTCCGTGGGGCGGCGACTCCGTGGAGGGCGACAGCGTAGGTGGTGCCTAGGACTTCACGTGGCGCCTAGGTCTTTTTAACTTCCTCGGGGTGGGAAGCGTAGGTGGCCTTATGCTTCGGTCTATCGAGGAAGGATGACCCGATTTTCCTTTGGGCGAGAATAGGGCTCGTTTCCTCGGCAGGCAGTGAGATCACCGTCGCGACCAGCGAGAAGAGTTCCTTGACTTCGGCTAAGCGAGAAGAGTTTCTTGGCTTCGGTTTAGCGAGGAGGGTTCTTGACTCTACTTAGCGGGCGAGTCATTTCGACCCGATCTCGACCCGGAAAATTGCCTTGATTCGGCCCGTGGTGGGTTTTCCTAATTTGAGTAGTGAGTGGTATTTTCTGGCTGAGGAGTTGTATATAATCTCAAACCTAGTTTTGTTATTATGTGCATATAACCACAACCACATTCTCAACTTCATTTTCTCCTCTTTTGCACATAATCCACAATCCACCCTCTCTTATCTCTCCACATCCACTTTCACCATTTTCTCACTTTTATTTTATTTGTACATAAACTCCTAATTGTCGCGCATAATTTGAGAACCAAAACTTGAGCAAAACTCTCCTATTTTCCGTTCCTCGTGGGATCGATAATCTTTTATACTATAACTTGATAAGGGTTGTATACTTGCAACTAAGGAGGTGACCATTTACTTCCCATCAAGTTTTGCTGATTATCACATTTTAATTACATTTTATACCCTTATTACCTATGATATATGAATACGATATTACTAATAATCATTTTATCTTATTTTGCGGCTAATAAAGAAATAATGAATAAAAGCCCAAATGACTCAAATTCTCTGAATTTCTACCAATATTTGAAGCCCAAATCGAAGACAAACCAAGGCCCAAGATACCAAATTGATCCAAGAGAAATTAAGTGAAGAAAAATCAAGAAAAGACAAATTCGGTTGGGAACCAATCGGTTGACCAACCGGTTGGCCAACGGTTAGCTTAGGTTATTAGCCCGAGTCAGACGTAAGGCGCATACGTCGGATCTTCGTTGTGATTCTTTACGTAAGGCTAATCTTCATTACGGGTGTGGAGCGGCTGAGTCGATTCCCTTAGGGCGGCGACTCCGTGGAGAGACGGCCGCGTAGGTCGGTGCCTAGGACTTCGTGGCGCCTAGGTCTTTTCGGGAGGGCGATCTGTTTTAAGGCAAAAAGCAAGCTGGCCGGCTCCGTGGGAGCGACGACTCCGTGGAGGGCGACCGCGTAGGTCGGGTGCCTAGGACTTACGTGGCGCCTAGGTCTTTTCGGCGGGGCGATCTACATTTTAAGGCAAAGAGCAAGCTGAGTCGGCTCCGTGGGGCGGCGACTCCGTGGAGGACGGCCGCGTAGGTCGGTGCCTAGGACTTATGTGGCGCCTAGGTCTTTTCGGCGGGGCCGATCTGTTTTAAGGCAAAAAGCAAGCTGGCCGGCTCCGTGGGAGCGACGACTCCGTGGAGGGCGACCGCGTAGGTCGGGTGCCTAGGACTTATGTGGCGCCTAGGTCTTTTCGGCGGGGCGATCTGTTTTAAGGCAAAAAGCAAGCTGGCCGGCTCCGTGGGAAGCGGCGACTCCGTGGAGGGCGACCGCGTAGGTCGGTGCCTAGGACTTCGTGGCGCCTAGGTCTTTTCGGCGGGGCGATCTACATTTTAAGGCAAAAAGCAAGCTGGCCGGCTCCGTGGGAAGCGGCGACTCCGTGGAGGGCGACCGCGTAGGTCGGTGCCTAGGACTTATGTGGCGCCTAGGTCTTTTGGCGGGGCGATCTACATTTTAAGGCAAAGAGCAAGCCTGAGTCGGCTCCCGTGGGAGCGACGACTCCGTGGAGGGCGACCGCGTAGGTCGGTGCCTAGGACTTCACGTGGCGCCTAGGTCTTTTCGGCGGGGCGATCATTTTAAGGCAAAGAGCAAGCTGGCCGGCTCCCGTGGGGCGGCGACTCCGTGGAGGACGGCCGCGTAGGTCGGTGCCTAGGACTTCGTGGCGCCTAGGTCTTTTCGGCGGGGCGATCTGTTTTAAGGCAAAAAGCAAGCTGGCCGGCTCCGTGGGAAGCGGCGTAGGTGGCCTGCTTCGGTCTATCGAGGAAGGATGACCCGATTTTCCTTTGGCGAATAGGGCTCGTTTCCTCGGCCAGGCAGGCGAGATCACCGTCGCGACCAGCGAGAAGTTCCTTGACTTCGGCTAAGCGAAGAGTTTCTTGACTTCGGTTTAGCGAGGAGGGTTTCTTGACTCTACTTAGCGGGCGAGGTCATTTCGACCCGATCTCGACGAAAATTGCCTTGATTCGGCCGGCGTGGTCGGGTTTTCCTAATTTGAGTAGTGAGTCGGAGCTGCCTACTGGCTGCGGAGGGTTGATCGGTGTTGAATTGGTAGACGGTAACCACGGCGTTTCTTGCATAATTCACGACAAATAACAATAATTAAATGATCTTGAATTGTATTGGGAGGAGTGAACTGAATTTACAACGCTAAATTATTGAAAAACTTCACGAGGTGCTCTATGTTCGAGGGTGTTGTAGGATTCTCCCATCGGGCTTCAGTCGGTATGTTAGGGAGTGGTTCTTCAAGGGCGGTGTAGGGCCCCTCCCAATTGGCGAACTTGCACGCTGGTGTCCTTGTCGAGCCGCCTTCCTCGGCACTAGGTGCCGACTTGGAACCTCCTCGGCGGACTTTGCATTTGTAATATCGGGCGATCCGTTCTGATTGGCGACTTGTTTGCGTAGGCGGTCGCGGATTTCATCCACGAGTCCGGTGTCCTCGAAGTCCATCGAATTCACTTCCTCGTCGAAATGTTGGAGTCGGATGGTGGGCATGCCGACCTCCACTGGGTTCGCCTGCCGCTCCGTGAGGTTAGCATGAATGGGGTTTCTCGGTTGAACTCTTGTGGGTTGTCTGTATGACCACGAGGATGCTAGGTAGTTCTTCGACCCAGCTGCGACTTGGTCGACCTTCTTCTTGAGCTTGGAGGATGCATTTATTAGCGGCTACGCGACCCATTGCACTTAGGGTGGGCTCTTGAAGCGAACTTGAGCTTGATCCCCATTCTTCACAAAATCTTGGAATCCCCGGCTAGGCGGGTGCCGTTGTCGGTGATGAGCGGCGGGGGCCTTGAACCGACATCTGATCGACTTCCAAGCAAAGCGGTGATGTTGCTCTCTCGATCTTCGCCAAGGCTCGGCTTCAATCCATTTGGTGAAGTAGTCGATGGCAACTATCGGGAACTTCTTGTGCCCGCAAAGGGGCGGCCCCGATATATCCAGTCCCATTAGGCGAAAGGAAGGGGCTGAAGATGGAAGTTAGCTGTGGCGGCTCAGGAATCTCAAGGCGGCCGCCTTGCACTTGGAGGCGAGCCGGGGAGTGGGCACAATGGTCGACCAATAGTATCCACGGTATGATCTTACGGCGAGTTCTCGCCCACGGATGGTTGCCCAGGTGCCTTCATGGATTTCCTTCAAAACATAATCGCCGATCGGTCGAAGGCACGAAGATAGGGCCCTCAGCGGCTAGATAGGGCGTCCGGTAGAGCTGGCCGTCAATCATGAGTAGCGGCGGGAGGCTCTTTGCAAACTCTTTGCTTCGGCCGGTCGGTGGGTAAAGAGCGGCCACCGAAGCTGGATAATAGGGTCTATCCAGCGGGATTCATAGAACATCTGTTTGCATGGCGTCTGGGCAGGTCTACTGAGGCAGGATCGCGGAGTGTATCGGCGAGGATGGGTCGGAGCTACTCAAGGCTGGTTGATCACGAACCGACAAAGCGTCCGCTTCGCGGCGTTCAAGTAGCGAGGACTTGGACAATTTTGAAGTGGGCGAAGCGGGCAACGAGTCCTTGACAATCTTAGTCTGAAACCATCCTCTTATCCTTGGCGGCGTATTTGCCGTTAACTTGGTGGACGACCAGTTGAGAGTCGGCCAACACAATCGAGCTCGGCCTTAGGCTGCCGAGGCGACCATGGCGATGAGGGCCGTGTGCGCCTCATTGTTCGAGGCGGGGAACTTGAAGGCGATGGACTGCTCGGTGACTGCTCTCTTCGGGGCTACGCAAGACGATGCCGGCCCCGCTTCCTATTTCATTTGAGGATCCATCCACTTTCAATTCCCACCAAGAGGCGACCGGGAGCCGTCTCGAGCTTCGGAACATGGGGAGGTGTCGTTCAGGCCCCAGAAGCGCGGGTTGGCGAGACGGCGAGTCATCTGATTCCATGCATCGGCGAGTGGATTCTATGAGGAAGTCAACCAATGCTTGTGCCTTTATGGTGGTCCTAGGCTCGAGCTGCCGCGTCATATTCAGAGTTTGATCGACCAGCGACCATTCTCCCGATGTGGTGGGGCTCCCTAGGGATTTCTTCATCGGGAGGCTCGTCCGTCTGACGATAGGGTGTGCTTGAAAGTAGGGACGAAGTCTCAGGGCAGTGGTGATGAGGGCAAAGGATGCTTTCTCGACCGGGGTAGTTGAGTTCCCCGCTCTTAAGATCCGGTGACATAATAGGCTTGGATGTGGTCTTCCTCCCGAGCAGGCCGAGCTCACGGCTTCAGTGAGACGGCCAAATCTGATATAGGGTTTCCCCTTGGTGGGTTGGCTTAAGAGCGGCTTGGTGCTCAGATAGACCTTGAGCTCTCTGGCGGCACTCCTCGGTCCCTCGGCTTCTTCTTGGGATCTTTGGCCCCTCGAGTATCTTGAAGAAAGGAAGGCTTCTCTCGGCCGACTTGGAGAGGAAGCGCCCTAAAGGCTATCTTCCGTTGAGCCTCGGATATCCTTCATGGTGCTTGGCGGCTCGGTAATCTTCTATCTTCTCGGGTTGATTTCGATTCCCCTTTGGGTGATCATAAATCGAAATTTTCCGATTGTACCCCAAAGCACATTTGGTGGGTTGAGCTTCATCGCGGTAGCGGAGGGTGGCGAAGGTTTCTTCAAGTCGGTGATGTGGGCTGCGAGTCGACTTCACCAAGATGTCGTCCACATAGGCTTCCACATTGCTTGGTGGTGGGGCTTGAAGATCTTGTTGACCAGCCTCTGATAGGTAGCTCCGGCGTTCTTGAGACCAAAGGGCATTACTTTGTAGCAAAAGGTGCCCCGGTCGGTGACAAAGGACGTTTTCTCTTGATCGTGCTCCGCCATGCGGATCTGGTTGTAACCTGAGAAAGCGTCCAAGAAGCTCAGCAACTGATGTCCCGCACTTTCGTCGACTAACTGATCGATGCGGGGAAGGGGGTAGCTGTCCTTGGGGCATGCTTTGTTGAGGTCGGTGAAGTCGACGCACGTCCTCCATTTGCCGCTAGACTTCTTCACTAGGATGACGTTGGACAACCATTCGGGATATTGGACCTCCCGAATGAAGTCGGCTCTCAGGAGCCGCTCGACCTCTTCTGCTGTCGCTTTTTGGCGCTCGGGCCCCAGGTGCCTCTTCTTACGAGGCGGCTTGGCGTGTCGGTCGACGGAGAGCTCGTGGCAAATGACGTCAGGTGAAATGCCCGGCATGTCTTCTGGACTCCAAGCAAACACATCAAGATTAGATAAAAGAAAAGCAACTATCGCACCTCGTAATGGTTCCGAGAGGTTGGACCCTATCCTGAGCGTCCTCTCGCCCTTGTGGTCGATGGGGATCTCATGGAGGTCCTCAACTGGAGTCGTCCTCTCGCGCTCCTTCTTCTCTTCAAGCTGGAGAGCCGTCTTCTCGATGGGCGGTGGCGACTCCTTTTCCCTTGGTGGAGAGGGCGAGCAAGCTCCTTACGGTCGCTCGGACTATCCCCACCCTCTCGATGTCGGAATTTGATCATCGATGATAGGTGGGCCGGGATGGCTCGCAAGTGGTGGAGAGCGTTGACCCAAGATGACATTATCGCCGACTTGATGTCCATTACTACAAAGCGGGCGTCCACGGTCGATTGGCAGGGGTTGCCATGATCGAGGGAAGGGTGATCTATCCCTCGGAAGGCGAGAATGTCCGTGAAACCAATCGGGGACCCGAGGCGGTGGAGTTTGGACTGTCAATACCCATACGGTTGAGCAGCGTCCAAAACAATATGTCGTGAGCTCGGTGTCGATCATGATCCTCTTCACCTTAAAGCGTAGATATCGGTGATATGGCGATGGGGTGCGTCATGGCGTTCGACTCCATCCAAGTCGGCCTCGTGAAAGAGATGGATACATCGACATACGCTTCTTGTCCCATTTGTTCACCCGTAAAGCATGCTTGGCATACCTCTTTCGGGCGTTATTGGATTCTCCTCCCAAGGTAGGACCTCCGCTGATGGTATTGATTACCCCCCGACTCCCTTGGCGGTTTCCTGTGCTCCAAGCTAGGTCGAGGCCGGGAGATCGAGGCGAGTCGGTGGTCATCCCTCTTGGGGTCTTTGCTCCCGATAGATCAAGTTCTTCAAGAAACCTCTCGAATGAGGTCTTCAATGTCTTTCTGGAGAACACGGCAGTCTCTGGTGTCGTGGCCATGATCTCGGTGGTATCAACAGAATCGCCGTGGATCTCTCTTGTTCGGGTCTGTCCTCATCTGTGGTGGGGGCTTGTGGAGGAGCCCCTCTCTGGCTTGTCGAGGGGTGAAAGGGAGGTATTGAGGGCTGTGAACGGAGGAGCATCTGCTCTTGTCCTCCCTCCTTCGAACCCATTGTTAGGTTGTTCTTGGGAGGAGGATTCCTTGGGATGTGCACAGGCTCTTCTTTTAGTAGTGCAGGCCGACCTAGCGGGAGAGACTCTGGGAGCCGCATAGGTGGTCTCTGAGGAGGATGATGAGAATGCAAACCTTGTCGGTGAGGAGGCTAAGATGGCCGTGGTCGCCTTCTTTGGACTCGACGTTTGGCGATCTTGTATGCTACGCTTCTTTCATGTTCATGTAAGCGTGGGCTTTGGACATCAAGTGCTCGTAACTCTGATGGGCTTCTTGTTGAGGGCTTTAGACAAGTCGCCGGAACGACCCTGCCGAGAGGCGCCATAGCGACTTTGCTCCCTTGGTCTTGACTTCTAATCTCTTCGCTGGAATCTCTTGATGTAGGCTCTGAGGCTTCGCTTGGCTCTTGCTTGAGTGCGGATGAGCACACCTGGAGGGTAGTTTGGGCTTGGTGTTGGCGAAATGGTGGATGAGCTAGGCTCGGTTCTTCAAAGGCGCCAATGGATTTCTTCTCCGGTAATTCCACCAAAGCTTGGCTCGGCTGTCAAGGTGACGGAAGCGGCGACGGATAGTCGCTTGGCATCATCATGATCATGGTGTTGTGGTAGTCCTGCACATGTTCGGCCGGGTCTCTATCGCCCCCGTACTTGTCCATCGTCGGCATCTTGAACTTCTCGGCCGGGGCTCTCATGATGGAGTCGGTGAAGGGGGTGTTCCCTCCGATGGCGTCGGTGAGTGGCTGGTACACTTGATTGTAGTCGCCTGTGCATTGGTGGGCGTGTGGGAATGGCGTCGTGGGCGCGGCATGGGGCCTTGAGGCGTGCATGGGGAGCTGGCCTTAGGCGGGAGAAGGGCTTTCATCGGTGAGTCGAAGGCAAGGAAGTGGCCCTAATATTGGCATGGGTAGGCTGTCTGCGGGGTGAGGCGGCAGCTCTGGCGATCTCCGCGACTTGTTAATGTGAGGAGTCTCTGGGAGCGGGATCCGCCTCAGGACGAAGTGGCGGTCGCCTCGAGCGGTGGAGTGGCGGAGAGGCGGTCCCGCCGTTATTCTTGATGGCGCTTTTGCTGCGAAGCGAGGAAGCGTGAAAGAGGTCATCCGCAAAGGCTTTGAGCTGGGTTTGCATGGTTGTTTGCATGGCTTGGGTGATCTTCGGTGGATTCACGAGTTGGACTTGGGTGACATAGCCCTTTGTAGGTTCCGACGGAAAGATCATCGCCCGGCTGGACATGGCTGTAAGAAGAAGAAAGGAGGCCACGGTGGGCGTAAGCTGATGATGTATATAATCACAGTCACTAACCTCGAGTGAGTTTAGCTTTTAAGAGGCGGAGTCCGCCTTCTCTCCTAAAGCCAGCGGCGACTCAGATCAAGGGACTCGTCTGCGGCGGAAGAGGGACACGTGGAAGAGGCGGAGTTGGGATCTCGGTGGTTCCTCCGACGGTCAAGTCGATAAAGGGAGATAATCTAATGGAGCGAGAATTCACTCAGAAAAGATTGCTTACTTGGTTCGCTGTTCACGTTGCTACTTATACCTAGGGTTGCGGGGGTATTTTCGTCTTTCCGTTGGCTAAGAAACCATTCTTTGAGTCACCCTCTCTTCAACGTGTGAGCGGTGATTGGTGAGCATCTCTCATGCCTTCGGTGGCGGCCTTCTGGTATCAAATTGGGGTAATTTGAGGTGCGTATGGTCTATTCACCATTAATGGGATGGGATTGGCGGCATGGCGCATGGGTCGAGGTGCCTTAAATACCGTGAGAGCGGGGAGTTAAGGGGTGTCGGTGTATTTAATCACGATGGTGATGGGCTCGAAATCTTGTGTGACCGTCGTTGAGTGGAGGAATCCGCAGGGGCGAGATAGGGGAGCCGAGGCGGGTGGTCGGCTCGCCGGCCTCGGGATGTCCTTTGAGGCAATCAAGCTGAAGGGGCGGCCGGTGCTGCTGCGTCATCGAAGGATTGGTGGGCTGAAGAGGGGCCGAGCTCGCCGTATTGTCGGGAGAAAGCCGTGATGGTTGGATGGGGCTATAATGGGTGGCGGGTTGGGAGGGCAGCAGCCTTGCTTCAGCGTCGTCCGGCGGATCAGCGGTTGGAAAAGCGGCTGGTCGTCCCGTGGTCGGTGGAGACGGCGGCGTGGAATAGCTCTGGCGGTCAATTGGTTGGCGGACGGCTATTACCGCCTTCGCGTCGCCCGCTGGAGAGAGTTGTTGTCGGACCGGCTTGCACCGCCTTTCGCGTCGGCTATGGTGATAGTCGCTTGATGGACCATGGTGGGGTCGGTAGGTGCGAGCCGCCCGTGGGTCAGAATGAGGCTCGAGTCATTTTTCGTTGGCGGACAAGCGTTTATCCGTGCGGTGCCTCGTTTTTCTCCTTAATCACGGTTAGTGGTTATGACCATAACAGATGGCGAGTGAGAGAAAATAAGTGCGAAGAAAGTAAAACGAGATTGAGATGAGGGAGAGATGAAAAGGACAATCAAAATTAAAGAAACAAAATCAAGAACAAAGAGGCAAAACAAGAGAGCAAAAGGCGGAGGATTCAATTAGAGATATTGAGGAATCTAGAATTGAATCCACTAGCTAATCCCACTTATAAGTTCATGAATCATTCTCTTTTATCACATCTCATTTTAGATTTATTAAGTATAGACTATTAAACCACTTAAGGAAAGCATAACCTATCAAATTTATCACCTAAATGAAATCAATACTCATGAGAAGAACATCAACAAGATAGTAACCCTAGAGTTCATAAGCATAATCTATCAAACCACTTAAGGAAAGTATAGACTATCAAATTCTTCTTCTATCAATTAGTTCTCTATTTGATTATCCTAAACATGGTCATTTTAAGAGCAAGAGAGCAATTCAAGAATCATAAAAGAGATTAGACTAGATTCATGAATTCTAGATTCCCTACAATGGTTTAGTTCCACATCTTTGAAAAATAAAAGAAATCAAGAGAGGGAGGAGGGAAAGAAAGCTAAGTACAAAAAGAAAAATAAGAGCAAAGAAACAAAGAGAAAGAAAAGAAAAGAAAATTGCAAAGAAAGTAAATCTAATCTATGAATTAAAGACAAGGCATGAAAGTAAATCTAAGCTACAAAGCATATAAATGAACAAGAAAAGAAATGAAAAAGAAATAAAAGAAAACCAACAACTCATAATCTTCATCTCATCCTCCTTTTGGTCCTTGGACAATAAGAAGAGAAAGGAAATTGAAGGGTGAAAAATTTTATATATTGTGTAACAAAGTTACAATGTTTGGAAGGTCTTCTCAATTAAGAGAAACCCTCCTCTCCAAATGGAGTTTTTAAAATATTTCACACTCAAACCTCTCCCCTTCTACCCTATTTATAGCCCAACGGAGTGAATATGAACCATTAGATCAAACTTGGCCACCAAGGAGTTGAAATCAGCCATTAATTCGGAATCGGTTGAAAAACAATCGGTTGTGTCGATCGGCCAATGGCCCGGCCAATTGGTGGCCGACCGATTGAATCAGATGGTTTCCAATGATTTTATCTTTTGATATTTTTGCATGAATTCTTCTTGGATTCATTGGGTGTCTTAGGCCTTCGTTTGTCTTCAGATTTGGGCTTCAAAAATTGGTAGAAATTCAGAGGATTTGAGTCATATGGGCTCTTATTCATTAATACTCCATTAGGCTGTAAATTAAGATAAAAATAGTTATTAGCAGGATATTTATTCATATAAAATAAGTAACGAGGGTGTAAAATTATAATTAAATTGTGATTATCAATGGAGATCATAATTGGGGATCTCTAGAGATTGTTTGAAACTAGCTTCATATCCTAGTCGCTCTTGTGAGATTGAGATTAGCTAAGTGAATCTACTCTAGACTCCCCCTATCTTAAATCAACCCTCCATCTTTTACTTTCTTGCTCTTCATTTAGTTATTTCTTTTCTTTCTTTTTCTTGATTCTTGGTTTCATTAATTTTTACTTCTCTCCCAATCTCATATTCCTTCCATGTGCATATAATCTCAAACTTAGTTTTGTTATTATGTGCATACAACCACAACCACATTCTCAACTTTATTTTCTCCTCTTTTGCACATAATCGCATTCACTCTTCTAATCTCTCCACATCCAAATTCACATTATTTACCACTCCTAATTTGTCACACATAACATAAGAACCAATTGATGGGAAATAAATGATTACCTCCTTAGTTGCAAGTATACAACCTTGATCAAGTTATAGTATAAAAGATTATCGATCCCACGAGGAACGGGAAGTAGGAAGAGTTTTGCTCAAGTTTTGGTTCTCAAATTATGCGCGTGACAATTAGGAGTTTATTAAAATAAAATGAAAGTAAGGAAATGGTGAAAGTGGATGTGGAGAGATAAGAGAGAGTGGATGTGGATTATGTGCAAAAGAGGAGAAAATAAAGTTGAGAATGTGGTTGTGGTTATATGCACATAATAACAAAACTAGGTTTGAGATTATATGCACATGAAGGGAATATGAGATTGAGAGAAAATAAGTGCAAAATAAAAGAAAGCAAGATTGAGAGAGAGAGGAGAGAGTAAAGGAAAATCAAAATCAAGAATAAAGGAAAATAACAAACAAATGAAAAATAAGGATAAGAGGAAAATAAAGAATGTAAAGTATGGAGGGTTAGTTAAAGATATGAGGAATCTAGAGTAGATCCACTTAGCTTATCTCAATCTCATGAAAATGAGTTGGATTTGTTAGCTAGTTTCAAACAATCTCTAGGGATCCCACGAATATTGGCTCCACACTTAGGAAAGGGTAATTCCCAAGAGGGTTCTAGCCTCAAGGTGAATTAAAGAAAAGAAAAATCTATTCTAGAAAGTAAATACAAGAATTAAATACATTGCATGAAAGTAAATTGCAAGGAATTAAATTGCATGGAAGTAAATTGCAAGAAAGTAAATTGCATGAAAGTAAATCTATTCTACAAACAAGAAAATAAAGAAGAAAATGAAAAAGAAATAAAATAGAAACCAACAACTCCTGATCTTAATCTAATCCTCCTTTTGGTCCTTGGATTAGAAAAAGAGAAAGGAAATTGAAGGGGTGAAACATTTCATTTATTGTGTAACAAAGTTACAATTTTGGAAGGTCTTCTCAATTAAGAGTGACCCTCCTCTCCAAATGGAGTTTTACAAAATATTTTACACTCAAAACCCTCACCTTCACCCTATTTATAGCCCAACGGAGTTGATGTGAACCATTGGATCAAACCTAGCCATAAAGGAAGAGAAATCCACCATTAATTGAATCTGTTGCAAACCGATCGGTTGGCGTCGGTTATGCTAGCCAACGGTTGGCCAACGGTTGGTCAACCGATTGGTTCCAAACCGAATTTGTCTTTTCTTGATTTTTCTTCACGAATTTCTCTTGGATCATTTTGGTATCTTGGGCCTTTGTTTGTCTTCGATTTGGGCTTCAAATATTGGTAGAAATTCAGAGAATTTGAGTCATTTGGGCTTTTATTCATTATTTCTTTATTAGCCGCAAAATAAGATAAAATGATTATTAGTAATATCGTTATTCATATAACATAGGTAATAAGGGTATAAAATGTAATTAAAATGTGATAATCACCAATATTGATCAAAACTCATACTTTCACCTTCCTCGTGGGATCGATAACTTTTATACTATAACTTGGTAAATTGTATATTTGCAACTTTAGGAGGTAATCATTTATTTCCTATCAAGGACC
Source organism: Asparagus setaceus (assembly GCA_012295165.1). Taxonomy (NCBI): domain Eukaryota; kingdom Viridiplantae; phylum Streptophyta; class Magnoliopsida; order Asparagales; family Asparagaceae; genus Asparagus; species Asparagus setaceus. The sequence goes on along the minus strand of CM022703.1, from coordinate 13,715,391 downwards.
CATCAAATATCCAAGATAAATGATCATTAATTTTTTATTGATAATTGATTACTTAAAGTGTAGGTGTCTTCATAATCTATTACATACCCATAAATAATTGTTGCTCATAATATTAGGAGCCACGAATTCAAACATTGTGAGATTTGTCATATTGACAAGTGTTATAAAGAAAAATATAGAATTCTTGTTAGATAATAAAATTAGTCCATCCTTATAAGTAATAAGCAAAATAGCAATAGAGAATATAAATTAGTTGAAAGTGAATAGAAATCAATCTTTGCACATTACTTACCCATGGGAAAACCTTCAATCAAATGAGAAGGAGAACTTCTAACTTGAAGAGTAAACTCATGCTGATAGTGTGCTATAAAATAACTAGAGAAATGAGGAAAACTGTAGCTGAGAGACAAGAAAATTGAGAGACGAGAATAGAGAGACCTCTCCTTATTTCTTGTGTATTTTATTTGTACAATTGCACCTCTATTTGTACATAACTTGAACCTCAAATAAGGCATCTATTCATGGTAATAATCAAGACATTAGTAATAGAATCTATTCATGGTCAAAGCCATGTGCAAAATGCCATGAGAAATTAAAGGGGTCAATCAAGGTATTATGCAAAATATAAAATTGATATGTTGCCATATGAGTTTAGACATTTATTTCATAACATAAATTTCATACTAAATACATTATCCGATTAATGTGATCAACCATGGATGAATAACTGTGAACACATGATAAATAAAACCCTACATCAGTTTTGATCAACTCCCCTTTCTTTTCCCTGCAACCCTAACGCAAAATAGATGAAAACTAAAAATTAGAAAAATCAGGCAATGCCTCCCAACTAGCCTAATCAAAGATTTAATGCAGAATCAAGAAAAGGACAGATACTAAAGCAACAGGATGAATAATTTCTCTCCATATGATTATATGATTTTAGGAAGCTGCTAATGATCCACAAGTAAATTAGGTATGATATTTGGAACTCTTGTTTATGCGAATGACTTTTGTTTTTATTTTTTTTGCATATAGCCCCAATTTCTCAATGGATTCATTACATTTTTATGTAATCCTAACACCAACATAATTTTTTTGTCTGAAGTAATTTAGGTTCCATGCATTAGCAAGCTATACACCAAGGCTGTCTTGTATAGTAAAGGGTGGTAGGGTGACCAGAATTGTCCCCTCTATCTTGATGAGTTGGAAGACTCAAACCACCTCTGTATCTCATGCAAACTCTCTGCTGACGTATGGAATTTCTTCAAGATTTACTTTGCCCATACTTGATGGCCTAATAATGTGTATGAGCTCATTAACTCTAAAGGCCGGTTCATCACAAATTACAACCAGAGAACCCTTTGGCAAGCAATATACCCCATTGTTTGTTGGTGCATATAGCATGCACGAAACAACAAAATCTTCAACAATGAGTCTCCATCAATTGATAAAATTATCAACACCTCTGCTCATTATATTATTGAATGGACAGGGTCTGCTTCAGGAAAAAGTGCACAAACCCTCAAACTGGCTTTGGAAACTCTTAAGCCAAATACACTGCCAACCAGACACAATCAGCAACCAGAGCATGTTCCAGTCACTGAACAGACTGAGGAAGAAGCAAACAGGAGGAGGGAGGAGATAGAAGAAGAGGACACAACAAGCCAAGCATAGTATAACACAATCAGCTATCGTAGTGCCTTGACATTATAATAAGCTGTATAAACCCTCTGGATTCATCACACAGTTTTCTTCTCTTTTCCTTTTCTTTTCTTTTTTCCCTTTTTCCTTTGGGTTGTGATTACCTGATGTATACTTGATAGAAACTTTCTTTTCTCCTCCCTACTTAGTCGTATGGCTAGCTTTGAGCCATTGCTTTATCAACGTTGAGATGAATGACGGATAGGGTCCTCTCGTCACCCTCATCGATGAAGTAATGGAGAAGGTCTTACACACTAAATATGGAGAAAGGATACGTTTCTATTCATACTTTTGTAGGACACCAACTCGTGTCCATTTTTTGGGTAATATGAATAAAATGAATAGGGAATTTGCCATGTTTTTGGCTCAAAAAAAAAAGGTTCTATGCATTAGAATTTAGTTTCTTTTCTTGGACTACAGTTTGTTAGGATGTAGTCCATACAATATCTCATGTTTGAGTAATAACAAACTCTCATTTAATACTAATAATTAATTGAGATGATATAGTATAGGTGAATATGGGTGTAAGACACGTACGAGGTAAAACGACATGAAAATCAGCTCAAACATTAATTTCAGCCATCGAACCATAGATGGTCATCAATGAGTCAGTGACCCATTGATGGGTGTGAGGTCATAGATGGCTACAGTAACCAATTGATGAAATTCTAGAGATAGATTCTCAAACTATTGATGGCTTGTAGGAACCCGTCGATGGTGCTCAGGAACCCATCGATGGTTGTGAGCAACCACCGATGGTAAAGTTGGTTAATTGTAAATGTTTACTTTTAATCATAGTCACTCTCTGTTCCTTTTATTACCCAAACTTCACCATGCTTAGGATATCTCTTTTTTGATCTATTGAAAGTTATACATTATTGAAAGAGATATAGAGAAGAGAGAGAGAGTTCTAGAGTTTTGAAAAAAAAGAGAGATTATATTGAAGGATTTGACCCCCGGAGACTCGACAAACTTTTTCTCATCACACACAACATCTCCAGATCATTTTAGCAAGAAAAGTTGCCCTTGGATTCATCATATACACCATTCTTCATCGTATTACACTTATATTTATTGAAGGACAAATTGTTTATCAAAAGGGCTGTAAGATCTTTCATATTTTCCATGCTTAACTGTGTTTGATTAGTTGTGTTTCAAATTTATTTTTCTGGCATACTCAAGCCGGTGTTAATTGATTGTTGAGACTAGCTAAGGCTAGGTGTTTACTCATTATAGAGAGTTACATTAGACGGCTTGTTTCATATAGATTTTAGGGTGCGGTCTTTGCAAGCCTACTGAATCGGGTTGTAATTTAGGAGAATCCTTAATATATAGTGAGGAAGCCCCTTAATGAGAAGGAAGAGTGGACGCAGAATTATTATCCAAACTACTATTAAATCTTGCATGTCTTTGATTAGTTATTATTTGTGGTTTATTAGCATTGTTTGCTTTTATTTTATATTTTCTGCTACATATTCTTTGTCTTTAGCGAAAGCCGGTAGAAACACATTCACCCCCCCCAGGTTGCATCGCAGATCTAACAAGTAGCATTAGAGCAACATTACCCATTTTTAGGATTCACAATCTAGGATAGAGATGTCTAGTTGACCACTACAATGATTTTTCCTGAGGGACATACAGTTAACCAACCCTCACTTTTCGATGGGACAAACTACACCTATTGAAAAGCGCGTATGAGAGTCTTTTCGCTGTTCACCAATTATGATATTTAGAGTAGTGCAAAGAATGGATATAGTGAACCCACTACTATCATAGAAGAGGTCACTTTATTATTCTTAGAGATAAGTGGATCGCTCAGGACAAAAAAGATTTATTCTTTGGATGCAAAAGCTATGAATTCTCTTTATTATTTTTTAACTGCTAAAAAATTTAACCATATGTCAAATTATTCTACCTCATAGAAAATCTGAAAAACTTTAGAAGTTATACATGAGGGAACTTCACAAGTGAAAGAGGCGAAACTTACAATGCTTGTGAGTAAGTACAAAAATTTCAAGATGAAAGCCTCAGAGAGTATTCAGGATATGTTCACTTGATTTATGGACATAGTGATAAATCAAAAGCTTTGGGCAAAGTGTATGATAATAAGGAGCTTGTGAGAAAAATTCTTCATTCTCTTTCTAGGTATTGTCAATGAAAAGTAACAGCTACCGATGAATTATAAATTTTTTTGAATTAACTCTTGAGAATCTTTTAGGAAATATTCTCAATTATGAAGTGCGACTAAAAAAGAGAGAAGATAATTCAGAAGATAACTTGAAGAAAAGCGAAAAAAGGAAAATCTCGATCCACGAAGAAGAAAGAGTCAAGGTCAAGTTCTGAAGATGAGAACTTTTGGGCGGTCCTAATGGTGCATGTTAGCATGCGATTCTTAAGCTGCTAACTTGCTCCTCCGCCGAGTTTCAAATGGTGAAGAAGAAGAAAAATAGTTGTAAAAAGATCTTCAGCATTGGATTTCGAGCTTCTGATTCGAGTTTGATTTCTCCTGCTGATCAAATTGATACAACTTTTGTCGGAGATGATGGAGATTCCAACTCAAAGGAAATGGGGTCAACTGGCCCAAAAGGTGAGAAAAGGAAGAAATCTATAGTGAAAATCTTAGACTCTTCCACCCCACAACTGGATCCGCGGTTTCCACGGTCCTCTCAGGCGACTGGAGTTCAAGCTTGACGCTTGAGTAAGTCTCCTTCCACTCAAAATGAGGCTAGTTGTCTTCTAAAGTGTCATGGGCTAATGAAATTGATGAAATGGATCTGGAAAATGATTCTCCTAGATCCCCTTTGATTCAATCTTCGATTTCTAACTTGGCATATAATTCTGCTACAGTTCCATTGATTACTGTTTTAAATGCTGGTGAAAATCTGAGAAATGAAGGAAATCTAGAACCTCTAGCTGAGGATGAGAATACCGACTTTCCTCCATTGATGTCTACCCATAATGCTCATGTTCCTGCTCAAGATGAAAAATCAGGAAAAACTTGGGTTCGTTTCTTTGCAGACAATAGAAAGTCTGGTTGTAGCTTAGATTTGGACTATGTTCCTCCTGAAGCTCAGGACTCAGTGATTTTCAATGACGAGGATTGGAATGAAGGCTCTTCACTATGGAAATTTTCTCTTATTGGGCAAATTCTTGGTTTAAATGTGAAATATAAATCTATGGAGAATTTTGTTAAAAAGCTTTGGGCACACATTGCAATTCCTGAAATTTGTCTACTCAAAGAAAGATTATTTCGGCTCAAATTCAAGAACAAGGAAGAAATTAGTGATATTCTAGAAAATGGTCCTTGATTTTTTGGTTCTAGGCCTTTGTTATTGAAGCCATGGTCTATTGGGGAGGACATTGAAAAGATTAATGATTGCATCTACCCTATGTGGACTCAACTGCCAGCACTAAGACTTAACCTATGGAATGCTAAGGGCATAAGCAAAATTGCTAGTGTTATTGGACACCCTATAGCTACTGATAAACTCACAGAAAACAGGCAAAGACTAGCTTACGCTAGGGTGCTAGTTGAAGTGAAAATGCCTTCCCCTCTTCCTGACCAAATTTCCATACAGGGACCTGATAGCAAGAAATACAAACAGATAGTGAATTATGAATTTAAGCCTAGGCGTTGTGACTCTTGTCAACAAATTGGTCATGATACAAGATATTGTAGGAAGCACACTTGAATACAAAGATGGGTTCCCAAGCAAAGTACTGCTGCTAATCAAGTTGCACAGGAAAAAAATGAAGCTCCCCTAACAGATCAAGCTGCAGTGGTACATGTTGAAACCAGTTTAGAGGATCAAAGGTCTTTACAGATTGTGCACATTAATGAATCAAGAGCAAATCAGCAAATGCAAAATGAGGCTGATGGGGCAGAATTGCTGAAAAATTGAGTTCTGTGCATGCTGTGCATGTTCAGCACTCTGGGGATTCCACTAACAGCAAAGGGAACATGAAGGATGGAAACACTTGGCAACAGGTACGAGGAAGCAAATCAAGGATGAATCATCCTCCTGCAAATTCATTCTCTCCACTAGATTGTCTAATAAGTCATATTGACCCCTCTACTGTAGATAGAGGGGGTATGCATTAAAATGAATCTCTCCTTCTGGAATGTTAGGGGTCTGAACAAAGCCCCTAAACATCACTTGGTTAAGCAGCACTTAATGCAGTATCATCTCCCTTTTATAACTCTTCTTGAAACAAAGATAAAAGGACGCTAAGATACCAAATATTGCAAATAAAATAGCCAAAAACTGGAAGTGGATTTCAAAGTGAGAAACTCTGAAAAGGCTAGAATTCTGATCCTATGGGACTCAAATATCCTAGACTTACAAGTTATCACTCTCTCAGCTCAGCATATCACTTGCTCTATAAAATCCTTAGATGGTAGTATTAACTGCGTCATATCATCAGTTTATGGATATAATTAGATGGAGGCCAGGAACGAATTATGGGTAGATCTCACTCAGATTCAGCAAACCATTGGGAGCATTCCTTGGCTCCTTTGTGGAGATTTCAATGCCATGATTAATAATGAGGAAAAGCTTGGTGGCACCATTCTTACATATTATGACACTAGAGATTTCAGCACATTCATTGAGGATTGCCAACTTACTCACCTTAAGGTTGTGGGTTGTTTTTACACTTGGAACAACAAACAAGACTCAGACACAAGGGTTTGGAGTAGATTGGACAAAAGCTTAGTAAATGATACCTGGATTCAGAATTACACTTCAAGTCATGTTGAATACTTACTTCCTAACTTCTCTGATCACTCCCCAGCTCTGGTATCAATTTATGAAGATTGTGTGCAAGGGAAAAAACATATCAGATTTTTCAAGATGTGGACCAAACATGCCAACTATCTTCCTACTGTGTCAGCTACCTGGCAAAATTCAATTGAAGGATTTACTATGTATTCAGTTTGTGTAAAACTCAAGCTGTTGAAGAGTGCTCTGAAAGACATGAACAAGAAACACTACCATAATATTAGTGAGCAAGTCCAAAGAGCTAAACATGCTCTAGAGGATATTCAAAACAAAGTGCATGATGATTCCTTAAGTCCTCTACTCATCAAGAAAGAAAAAGAGTGTATCTCTTTATATAACAAACTGCTGGAGTGTGAGCTATCCTTCTACCAACAAAAGCTAGAATAGCCTGGAGCATTCAAGGAGATAGGTGCACAAATTTCTTTCATTCAGTCATAAAAAACAATAAACATCACAATAGAGTTATGGTGCTCTGTAATAATTTGGGTGAAAGGCTCAGTGATGGTGATAAGATTATAACAGAATTGGTTTCATATTATAAGAGCCTGATGGGAACAGCAATTCCTACTTCTATTCTAGACATGAACATTATGCATAATGGACCCTACCTTAATGAAGCTCAAATTAGATCTCTTTCACTACCAATCACAAAAGAAGAGATCAGAATAGCTGTTTTCTCCATGTCTGATGACAAAGCCCCAGGCCCTGATGGATATGGTGCCTCCTTCTACAAATCAGCATGGGCCATTGTTGGTGAGGATATTACACAAGCTATTGAGGAGTTCTTTCAAACTGGCAAATTACTAGATACGATCAACTCCACTTCCCTAGCATTAAGTCCTAAAGTTCAATGTCCCAAAACCCCATCTGATTTCAGGCTTATTGCATGCTGTAATTGTCTATATAAGTTTATTTCAAAAATTCTTGCAAATAGAATTCAATCAATTATAGGCAGCCTTGTTAGTGAAGCACAAAGTGCTTTTGTAAAGGACAGGCAAATCTCAAGCAACATACTACTAGCCCATAAGCTTGTCAAAAATTATGGTAGAAAACATCTATCACCCAGGGTTATGCTCGACATTGATATCAAAAAAGCTTTTGACACTATAAGATGCAATTTTCTTAAAGACATGCTCGATGGCCTGGGGTTTCCTAGCAAGATGACTAAGTGGATAATGGTTTGCATCTCCTCACCAAAGTACTCTATTTCATTTAATGGCTCTCTCCATGGATATTATAAGGGTGAGAGAGGATTGAGGCAGGGTGATCCCCTCTCCCCTTACTTATTTATCATAGGAATGGAGTATCTCTCTAAGAGTCTTGGAATGCTAAAACTGACAAGATGTTCAAATTCCATCCAAAATGTGGTAAACTCAAGATTAATTATTAATCTTTGCTGATGATTTACTCCTCTTTGATAAAGGAGACCTTTATTCAGTTCAGAAACTCCATCAATTCATCAGGGACTTTAGTGCAACTTCTGGACTTGAAGCAAATCCCAACAATGAGGATTCTGTCAAATCATCCATACATAACCTCCTAGGTTTTCCTAAAGGAGTTATGCCAATCAAATATTTGGGAGTGCCACTTATTAGTAAAAGACTATCATACATGGACTGTAGTCCACTCTTCAAAAAAATAACAGCTCAATTCCAGAACTGGATGAATCATAGAAATCTTTCATATGCGGGTAGATTGCAGATCATTAAAAGTGTCATTCTTGGAGTTCAAATATACTGGACATCAAATTACATCCTGCCTATTAGAGTCCTTCAAAAGGTTGATGAGTTGTGCAGGAATTTCCTATGGGGAAAATCTGATCAATCCCACAAAGTTCCTCTTGTGTCATGGGATAAAATATGCATGGGGAAGAAGCAAGGAGGTCTGGGGGTCTTCTCAGTAACTATCTGGAATATTGTATCCGCTTCAAGGCTTCTCTAGTATATCCATATCAACAAAGAATCACTGTGGATTAAATGGGTTCATGGCACTTATCTAAAAAATAGAGATGTCTGGCTGATTAATGCAAGAGCTGGAGATTCTTGGATGTGGAAACAATTGCTAAAAGTTAGATAAAGCTACTACTTCTTGCAGAGGGGTAGACAATTTCAAGCTCTTAATTGATTCTTGCTGCAAAAACTCAAAAGTGCATCTCTCTGCCTTGTACTATCTTCTTTCTCCTAACTCAAGCACTGTGCCTTGGCATGATACAGTTTGGGAGAGTATGAATTATCCTAAGCACTCTTCCGTCCTATGGTTAGCAGTCCAAGATAGGCTTCTTACTCAGGACAAACTACTTCGGAGAGGGATTATTCAAAACAACCGTTGCTACTTATGTTCAGGTTCAAATATGTAAAGCTGGAATCACTTATTCTTTGAATGCAACATCTCAATGAATGTTTGGAATTGCGTGATGGATTAGCTTCAGTTCAACTAGAAAACTTGTGATTGGAATCATCTCTTGAACTGGTACAATACCAGGTTAAGAGGGAAGGGGCTCAAACAAAAAGTAAAAAGAATGACATTAGCTTCTACAGTCTATTCCATTTGGGGTGAATGAAATGCAAGAATTTTCAACTATCAAGCCAGGAGCTCAGATCAAATTGTTAGAGACATCAAGATAAATGTTATGACCATCGTTCTCAACTCTCCTCATCTGCCGATGGATAGCAAACGATGGCTCAACTCTCTATAATTTTCTTTTGAGGCTATATATTGGGCTATATCCTAATGAGTAATTTCTTCTTTTGTAATCTCGGATACGAGCTAGCTGGATGTACTTAAACTTTTCATATTGGTGAATGAATAAAATTTTCATTAACCAAAAAAGTTCTGAAGATGAAATATTCAAGTTGGATTTATTGTAAAAGGATTTAAAGTTTTCCTCGGAATAAAGAATGGACAAAAATACACGTAAAACAAGAAAAATTAATATCTGAGAAAAGGTAAATAAATATTTATTTAGTGAATTTAAAATTAAACCTATTTGTTAACATTGTAGGAAACCAAACCACTATAAGAATAAATACCCATTGAACAAGAAAGACAAAAGGATGGATGACAAAAGTTTGAAGGTGACAAAGAATATATGATGAGTGATAAAGAATTAGAAGTTGGTTCAGTGAAGATGAGAAGAAAGAAAATCTATGTATTATAGGGAGAAATTGTGTGTAACTTTATATTTAGAACAAGGTGAAACGTATGACTCTAAAAGTGAGTTCGAGAACGAGGTATATCCTTCATATGATAAGTTATATTCCAATTATTAAGAGATGCTAATTCAATTTGAGAAAATTGTGAAAAATATAAAATGACAAGTGAATGCAAATTTGAGAAAAGAAAATAAAACCATAAGTGAGAAAGTTGAATCACTTTCCTAAATTTGGATTCACATAATTCCCCTTGTGACATCATCATAATTGATTACACACAATGTTCTATTTTTAAGATCAAAATTCCTATTTATGCAGGGTATGAAATTATTAAAATTATTAAAAATGAAAAATTGGTTGTTAAGGTAAATGAATTATTGTGTGAATTGTCTTTCGAATAAATAAAGTTTGAAACTAAGTGCACTATATTTAGAAAATGAACAACTAAAGTCCAAAAATATTGTCTGGAAAAGACTGTGAAAAACTTTTATTGGTTCTAAAGGCTTAAACATGGTCCTTTCAATCAACCATTTACAAAAGCTAAAACTAGACTTGGTTATTCATATTCAAGTAAAAGTAAAAAAGTTTTAACATTCATTTATAAAGGGAATAAGTTATATTGCTTTGCACTCATTTCTAGTGCATCATCAACTATGTATTACTTATCTGTGAGAATGAGTCACATTTCAATGAATTGTCGAATGTAATACAGAGTAAAAATTATTTAGCAGATTTGGGTACTTAAAAGTACAATTCCTAACCAACATGGACCAATGTGGATACCTAGGTCATACCTTTCTACTTTTCTGCAAGGCTGCAAGAAGACTGGGGATTGAGGCATAAATAGGAGTTGCTCAAAAGAGTGCCAGATCGATAATCCAATTCTTGGTCTAACAGAAAAATAAGGAGATACATGTTTTAATATTATCTTTTGTTATCTCCTTATTTGGGTGAGCTCTTATCTTAGGCATTCTTTCTTTACCCAGATGTGTCATATTTTTCCTTTCAATTGTTTTCTTTCTTTTTCTTTTTGTTTAATTTAAAAAAATTGGGGGTTACTATTAATGGTCAAATCCCAATCATCGATGGTGAACCATCGATATCACGATAAAAGAGTGTTTTTATTTTTACCCTTTTTACTCTTTTCTCTCTCAAATTCTTCATCTTCACTTTGATTTTCTTGGTTTATTGTTGTGTTCTAACAAGTTTGAGGAGTTTATCATCTTTATTTTATGATCCAAACTTGTTTAAATCGTCATCAAGGTAAAATTCAAAATCCTAATCTCATTTTTGATCAATTTTTAGGGTTATATACAATATTTGTGATGGATCTTGTTGAGTATGGGAATTATGTGATTAGAATTGATGTTTCTAGAGAAATGTTTTGAGATTTTTGCATGAATTTTTGGATGATTTAGGGTTGAAATCGATGGATCTATTCATCAACCATCAATGGTCGATGAACACCATCGAAGGTGCCTGGTAACCATCGATTGTGTGTAGGAACTCATCGTTGGTCAGAAGGCAGAGTTGTTATTTTTAACCCTGTATCATAATTATTTTAATTCTCTTTTATTCTAATCCTTATATACGTGTATTCCCCATACTAAATCTAGTTTACTTATTGTTGTAGAAAATATCTGGACACAAACGTACCCAAGGTGATCAAGTTTTGAGGGCTATACAAGAGAAGTATGAGAAACTTCTCTTTGTATTAGAGAGAGGAGTTGCTTCACAGAATTTGGAGGAGTAAGCCAGCATTGTTGAGATACTGAATAGAGCAGGGATAAGTATATGTATTACAATAAAGAGCACGGATCCAATGTAGGTGTTACTCGAGTGAGAGGGATGGAGATCAAGCTTAGTGCAGCCTACATCCGGAGTGTCCTAAATCTTCCAGACCCATCTAGAGATAGTCGGGATGTTTTTATTACTCTACGAACATTGTAACAAGTTCTGATGTCCACAATAGGATGGTGGAGTTTCTCTGTGGGAGCATACACTCGGGTATGTTCAATTCATGGCATCTCAAGCATGAGTTTATACCCCTCAACCTCTTCCTCAATTTTGATCTATATCCCAGTGTCACCTACACTACACTTAGCATCCAGGATGTTATCTTGCTATATTGGGTTGCTAGTGGTAAATCTTTTGATCCCGCTAAAGTCATATTCACTTGGATGTCTATGGTTACCACTACTGCTAGGGAGGTTATTGTAAAGAAGTATAAACAGAAGACTTAGCAGATTTATCCATTTCTTATCGCTCAGATATGTCAAGACAACCCTTTTTACACTGTTGATAGATATGAGAAGGGAAAAGCTAGCTGAGACTGCCAGGACAAGCATAACTACGAGAGGGAACCATGATACCACTGCTGGACAATCATCTAGATCATAGCCTTCTGCTTCACAAGCCCCGATGTCTTCTGGACCTATTCAGTGGACTCTGCTGTCTCTAGGAGAGAGTATAAAGATGATGAGGAGAGATATAGTGTCGATAAGGATAGTTATGACGTTCAACATACCTATTATGATGCATCTATGCAGTGTATCATGGGAGCACTTCATCAATCGAATCCATATCTTGGCTAACCGCTGATATATGGTGACTTCTTAACTGGAGCAACAAATCCTATAGGAGCTCCTCATCCATTCATTTCACATGCGATGATGGAGGAGACGATCAGGATGAGATAATGCAGGGAGATGATGGAGAGGATTGAGAGAGTTGATATCTTCATCGCTGGAGGTCCTATTTATTTTTTCTTTCTTTTTTAGATTTTATTTTATTCTAGACATGTATATTCTTTTGGTGGTGCTTGAGATATTTGGTACATACTAACCTATTATCTGCACTCTGGTTATTAGATAGTTAGTTTAGTAAGTTCCTTACTTTCATGCTCACTTTCTGATATGTACAAAATTTGATTGTTCTTGATTTTTCGTGATTCTTCATGATTTTTATTAAATTTTCTAGGATTTTCTTGATTTTTCTTTCATTTTTTCTTTTAAGGGTTGTTTTATAATTCTTTTTTCATTTTTTTATCAAAACAAAACAAAATGTCTTGTTCTTTCTTTTAAAATTAAAAACTTTGGACATGCACATGTATATGCTTTTACAAGATTGATTTAGATGATATTATCTTTTGGTATATAGGCTTGATTAAATCATCTGAGGTTCACATGTGTGTGTGTGTGTGTTTTACATATATATATATATATATATATATATATATATATATATATATATATATATATATATATATATATATATATATATATATATATATATATATATATATATATATATATATATGATTTAACCAAGCCTATATACTAAAAATAATACCATCTAAATCAACATTGTGTGTGTCATTGCTTGTGCGGTGTGTATAGAGAGAGAGAGAGAGAGAGAGTAAAGCTCTTATAAACTTAAGTGGATAGAAGCCATTTGTTCACCAACTTTTTATCCATTGATTTTGTATTGAGATTTGTGCTAGCATGTGATACAAATAAAGGCACAAATCTCAAAGATAGTATTGATATGGAGCACAAATCTCAAAGCATAATGAAGGGATAAAAATTTGGTGGACAAATGCTCCTATCCACTTAATTAAGTTTATAGAAGCTTTATTCTATATATATATATATATATACACACACACACATAAATATATATATATATATATATATATATATATATATATATATATATATATATATATATATATATATATATATATATATATATATATATATATATATATATATATATATATATATATATATATATACCTTCTATCTGCAACAACCACGCCGCGCCGCCAGCCTTCTTCTCCCCTTCCAACCCTGCCACCGCCGCCCGTCGCAGCTCCGCCACCGCCCTCGCCTTCCGACAGCGCCGCCACCGCCGCCTCGAGCGAGCAACAAAAACTTTATTTATTATGTAGCTGTTAGTTTCTACAAGGCAAGACCATAGTTATGTTGTATCTACAAGGCATTATCGGGCTCCTGAGGTTATTCTGGGTGGGTGATTTACGCTTGTATTCATTATGTAGCTGTTAATTTCCCGATTTTATCAAATCGCGGAGTTTTCTCCATAAAGGTCAAAATGTAACTAATTCGAGTTATTATCTGGTCTTGGATGGAGTTATCCTTGTGATATATGGAGTTTGGGTTGTATACTCATGGAGCATTGTTCCGTAAGTTCTCCTAGACATATGTGTGCTTTTTGGATCATCCTTTATTTATTGAAGCATGAATTGCTGATGTATATGACATTTGGATAACACTTGGCCATGATGGACAGGGTTTTAGGTCCATTGCCACAACATTTGTTAAGGAGAGCAGAGTAAGTATGTTTGGTGGTTTACATGCTGTTGAGATTTATCATGCTTTGAATTGTGGTATCAACAAAAACTCTAGCATGTAAATTGGCCAGAAGGTGCATCTTCCAGGGATAGCATTAAAGCCGTTTTAAAGTTAGCTCGCCTTCGGGTATTGTGCACTTTTTCTTTGTTATCTTTATCTTGCATGAAAGATGCGATAAAGTTTTTAATCAATCAGATGCGATAAATTAGGATTAATCTTTGGCTTCTTTTCCTCCAACTACAGAACTTGGTGATGAAACATGTTGACCACTCGGCGGGCGATCTTGCTGATTTGTTAAAAGGACTGCTCAAGTATGAACCGTCAGAACGGTTGACTGCTCAAGAAGCTTTGCAGCACCCTTTCTTTACAAGAAAACACTAATCATAAGGGATGAAATCTTGTTGATTTGCTGTTGCAACTGTTTTGACCCCCCTTTAACCTGTATACTAGCTGTATAAATTTCGAGTTCGAATTCTTTCATTGTATATATTGTGGGTTGAAATATATGAAGTTTTGCCTAACTTCATTCTTTTTGTATACAACTGTTTCATGTTTCAATTAAGTCAAATATATCCGTTGAAGTGTAGATGTATGATGATGAGCTCAAGAGCAATGAGGTGTTAGATGATGTGGCTGTTTATTGACTAATTTGGCTGTTTATTGACTAATTTGGTTGTATGGACTTGCTGATGCAAGTGACCTTTGATGATGTATGAACTTATTGATGTTTGTTCGCGGTAAAAGTAGGTTTTGTATTCATTGTTGTTGAACTCGTTTACAGCTTCTTGGGCCTACAACAAAATTCGAAAGAAATGCCTTTAATTTTAAGGAGTACAATGAAAACGAAAATTTACAACTTTTCTGAACAAGCGCTCGGATCTCTATTATCACGGGATCCTTGCTTGTGTGGGTTCTTTGCTGTCTTAGGGACTTGAATCGTCCGTGGACCACAGCGCAATTCCGATCAGTGGAGACCGGGTTGGAACTCTGAGGCGTGAAGGGCTCGTTTCACGAAAGGAAGCGAAGCGCCTAAGGGGATCACACTCACGAATGAGAGGATCGCCGGGGATCACACTCACGAATGAGAGGATCGCCGGGCGGGTGAGATCTACTAGGAGAAATCTGGCGCTATTAAGTAGCCGACGGAACCTTACCTGCAATTTGTAGATCGGCGTCGGTGAACTTCGTGCTGGGCCCGGATTGCTTTCGCGTCGTGGCTGCATTAGATCTCGCAAGAATTCTCTCACAAATATCGAGAAAATCCGAAATCTCAGAAAATCCCGAAATCGGCTGAGCAACCTCAGAAAATCCCAGAAATCGGCCCCGGCGAGGAAGACCCCCTATTTATAGGATTGGGGGTAGGTCGCCACAGTGGCTCGGCCACTTGGCAGTCACCTCGGCCAAGTTGGTAGGTGGCTCGGCCATGATGGCCGACCACCTCGGCCACTTGGCCGAGGTCCCGCTCCGCCTTTTGCCGCTTTTTCTCGCTTCTCTCGCTTAGGTCCTTTATTCTGACTCTTGGTCTTCCCCGGACTTAGATTCCGTCTGTATTTGGCTCCGGGACTAACTCTTGGTTTGTTCCGGTTTAACAGACTCTGAAATTTGATCGTCTATTCAAGTCCGGTTTAAACCATGCTTGTGACGCCGGGTTTGTCCGTTTCGTGGTCTCAATGATTCGACGTCAGTATTATCGGTGGGTTGTCATTCGTGACTTCCGTCCACGAGTTGGTTTCGGGATTTTGTAAGTATTTTTCAACACCTCTGAGATACCCCTCCAAAGTGTTTGATCTCGTTCTTTTATAGGCGAGCACGGAATACTTTGGACATGATGGTTCCCGCCTTCGCCAAGAGGGTCCCAAAGTTAGCTTCAAGTCTTCGATTATTTCGAGATCATCCGGTGCTTTGTAGGATTTACGATAAGGTCCGCGTGCTTTGCATTTATTGTCGACGCTTGTTGAAATCTTGATTCGAACTCGGTGGGTGAGTTTTGTTTGTAACTCGTGTTGGTTGGTTGTTGTTTGACTAACCATCTGACTTTTGGACTTCTCCGTATATCGGCGAACTCCTTGTTGGTGACATGTTGACTAGTGTCGAATACGTGGAATTTCATAATCCTCAATCGGCTAATTCTTCCATCATCACGTGTGTTGTTGGTTTGACCACAGCGGGAGAGAAAATCTTTTCATGGAGATATCCTCCGAGGATTCCTTGTCGAAACAGGAGACCATTTGGCCTTCAACCATCGTCCTAGCCTTCAATCGTGAGTCGCGGCGTTGACCGTTGTTGGGATGTGATTATCCACAGCGGGAGAAGTTTCTTCAAGACTAGACACGTTGTCCGGTGTCAACATGATTTTCATGTCTCGTCAGATTATTCCTTTTTTGGATATTATGGTGGGAGGAAATTAAGGGTTATCGAGTTATCCTTAAGAATATATTTTTTATGGAAATATTCCTCCGGGAACTTCTCGACAAATTAGGAAACAGTTTATACTCGTAATCCTATTTGGAGTAGGATTAGGCGACGCGTTGATTTGCGTCGATACTATCCATACGATCGAGTTATCCTAAGAATATTTTTATGAAAATATTCTTAGAACTTCTCGACAAATTAGGAAGCGGTTTATCTTGGTAATCCTATTTGGAGTAGGATTAGGCGACGTTGATTTCGCGTCGATACTATCATACGATCGAGTTATCCTAAGAATATTTTTATGAAAATATTCTTCCGAACTTCGACAAATTAGGAAGCGGTTTATACTCGTAATCCTATTTGGAGTAGGATTAGGCGACAGCGTTGATTTCGCGTCGATACTATCCTTGATCGAGTTATCCTAAGAATATTTTTATGGAAATATTTCTCCGAACTTCGACAAATTAGGAAACAGCTTTATACTGTAATCCTATTTGGAGTAGGATTAGCGACGCTGATTTGCGCCGATACTATCCGCGACGATCGAAGTTATCCTAAGAATATTTTTATGAAAATATTCTTCCGAACTTCGACAAATTAGGAAACAGCTTTATACCGTAATCCTATTTGGAGTAGGATCGGCGACGTTGATTTGCGTCGATACTATCCGCACGATCGAGTTATCTCTAAGAATATTTTTTATGGAAATATTCCTCCAGGAACTTCTCGACAAATTAGGAAACAGTTTATACTCGTAATCCTATTTGGAGTAGGATTAGGCGACACGTTGATTAGCGTCGAGGGCCTTCGTGAGGTGTTATCCTACCGAATAAACCTTCAGAATCTTTCCAGATATAGCGGAGGGAGTAGGAGTCAATCAACGGACTGATTTGGCACTATTTTGACATCCGGATAAGGTTCCAATTAGGACTCCTAATTAGGGGCTGATTTGGTTCCTTTTTGGATATCCAATTGGGTTCCAATTAGAATTCCTACTCATAGCCAAATAGGAGTCCTTATGGGGCTATTATAAATACCCTCCATCACCTCTTTTTCTTGACCTAGGCCGGCCCCCCCTCCCTTTGTGCTCTTGTTTTCATCTCGCTTCGCGCCGTTTCGTCTCTTTCGAACAACAAGGTATGCGCACGAGAGTTTTGCAAATTCTTTTTCTTCTTTTCTTTTTTTTTTGTGCGTGTAGGTGACGCGGACCACGAGGGGAGAAGACCGAGGGCACGAACGGCGAGGCGGCGGCGCTTAAGCGGCTGGAGTACGGGCCGCTTCGGCCTGACCGAAGCGCCTGGCTGCTTCGCCGAAGGCCGGGCCGCCGTCTCCTCGACGGCACTGGCGCGCTGTCTCGGCCGAGCGCCGGCCACTTCACCGGTAGGTTCGCTTGGTCTCGATTGGCCGGGGCACCGTTGGTGTCTCGGTGCGTGGCAACCCGACCTGACAAGCGGGCCTCTTTTCTTTGAATCGCTGATTTCTCAAGCGCATATCGACTTTATTTTGTCCTTTTGCGGTTTACGATATCGTCGCGAAGATCTCATGCTCAAAGTCGATCAACTTCGTATGCGGCGTGAATGCGCCTCCTTCTTTGGTGGTGCGCCCGGCGTTGTCGTCTTCGTATATATATCGTTGTATCCCGCTTTGCTCTCCTTTGTGGCGATTGGGAAGAGCGAAATCCTCCTTTGTGGGGACCGGCGCTTCAGATTGTGTACACTCGTTACGACCCAGCTTCGTTCTCCTTTGTGAGGCGATTGGGAAGAGCCGAAATCCTCCCTTGTGGGGACCGACACTTCACAGATTGGTTTTGCTTGGTCATCACCCGTCTCGATATCTTTAACGGGAGCGATTTCATACCGTACCCTTGCTCTGTAGAACGGGTTATATTGCCGCTTTATTTATGCGACTATATTTATCATTCTCCGGGTATTCGATACGGATAAAATCGTCATACCCGTTATAAGGTCGTGACTCAATCTATGTAAGATGAATTCAGCGCCTTTACTAGCGAATATTTTCGATTTGATTGATTATTCCTCGGGAGCTTTTCCGACTTACGCGGTTGATGGGCGCCATAGTGACTATTATTCCACGTGTGGCGATCCGCAATTTGTATCTGCCTCGATTTGCACGGCACATCATCGAGGCGATTGGTACCGAGGGAGTTCATCCTCGGACTATTGGTCACCGATCGCCACTTGTAAAGATACGGCTCGAACCTTTGCAAAAATAGATTATCGTTGACTTCGGTTAAGGATCGGATCTGACTCTTATTGAGAGTGAGAGATGGTTGAACAAAGGCGGCGGAGGTCCTTTGTATATTCCCGAATACCTCGTCGGCTCCTATTGGTGATCTCGGGCGCCATCTTTGTGACCGCCGTATGTCTTGGCGTCGACCGAGGAGCATGATCATATCCATTGCGGATTTATTACCCATGGCCGGTTCGAGGTTCCAGCGGGAATCGTATCATCGACCTTCGTCCGGAATTGTGGGGTTGGACACACGCCCGTGATGAGCTTTTATTCCTGCCTCGACTTTGAAGAATCGCCTTGCTGTTGGGGCGAGATACCGCCATCTAGTCATAGATTTTACGGTTGGGTTCACTCATCGGGTAAACATTGGTGGGGCGACCAACTTCGTCCTCAACCGATGGGATGGAGAACCGTGCTGGCGGCGTATCCGGCGATTCGTGCCACCATGTATGGCCTTCCAATCAGCGCCAACCATTTCTTCACCTTATTGAGCTCTATAATCCAGTTGAATCGTTTTTACTAAACGGCGAGTTGGGGCTGGCTTTACATGAGATGTACGAATTTCAGGTGTACCCATGGGGAAGATCTTTGTATCGGGAGTACTTCCCTTCCAACCGAGGCGGAGTGGTGAAGGAACACACACGACCGTTACAAGACTTTATGGGATCTCACTTGTCATTATTATATAGCTCGGCCCAATCGAACCTTAGCCAAAAGGAAATTGCAAGTGAGTGCAGGCGGTTCGCCAATTACTTGTTCGGCATTTGGAGGACAAATCTGGCGAGGAAATATGTGGTGTCACATCCTCCTTGAAGGTTAATGAACTGATCGAGAGGTCGAGGCTAACTCTATCACGCTTCTATGCCAAGATGGCTTTCCCGGGGACCAAGTTTGCAACCTTTACGTGGCATGCGGTGAAGCCTATCCAGTAGACAACTCTTCTAGCCGACTATCTTGCAATCGGCTAAAAAATGTGTGGTTCCACATCAATTCGATGATGCTTTACCCTTGGAGGTCCTTTATCCTGCGATTCGGCTTGCCCACAAGAAGGAACTCTCTCTCCTTCGTGTGGTGGCCAATATTCACGTGGGTTGCGGCATATAGCGGGCGTTTACTCGGAGAAAGGATGAGCCATCATCACGTATTCCTTCCGTCCGGTAGAGCTCCCATATACCTATTTGATGGCTTGGTGGTCCTTCATCGTCCGAGCATGATGTCGTAGCCGGGTTCCACAGTTCGTCTACTCCTTTCTTGCGGTTGGTAGAGGATTACGGATGGAAAGGCGTGGCTTTACGAGAGATCAAGAAGCAGTCTGATTCATAAAGGGTGGATCTTTTCGGATGTTTTCCTCAGTTCTCGGTCAATATGGTGAGTCCTTAGTCGGCGAGGAGGTCAAGAACGGTAGACTTAAACTTGACATTGGGCATTTCAAGCGGCTAGTGAACATCGAGCGAGGGTATCTCATTTTCGAGTAAAGGAGAAATGCTTCATTGAGCCTTATTTTCCCTGTCGTTTTGCTTTCGCCCGGTTCGGTTACGACCAACTTTATGTTGGGAACCCGAACCGGCGGCTCGGTTCGTGGTGGACTTGTGGATGGCCTTCAAGCATGGTTGTGGGCGTCATGGGATGTCTGGGTGCTAGATTGATCTCAGAGCTCGGCCGTCGGTGGAATCGACGTTCCTCCATTGTAATTGGCTATTAGTAGCTAACGAGCCAGTCCCTGTGAGGGCTATCTCAGATCTGGTGGCCGAAGCATCGTTGCGAGCCGACACTCGAACACCCGAGATGCGCTCAAGCTCGGAGGAAGCGCCACCAATCTTATCGCCCGGTAGGAGGAGGAGTTCCACAACTCGGCAGCTGCGACTTTAGGAGAGGACCAAGCGGAGGCTGCAGTTTATGAGAAGAACCTTGGTACTCTCTCCTTTTCCCCTTCGTTTTCTCATCCTTTCTATTGGATTCCTCATTCAAGCTGAATTTTCGGGAAAATCTGTTGAAGAAGAAATTCGACCTTCTCGAGGGGTAAGCGAAGAGATTAGCCCATAAGACTTCGCGTGAATCCTCGGTCCTTTGATATAGACTTGACCAGCGATGATCCGGTCGGCGGCGGAGGTAACAATTCCCATGATGTAACCTGAAATTTTCGCTTTGGAGACTAATATTTCTCTGTTTGCATCTGAGGTTTAGGGATTATGATTCTGGCCTTGATTTTCCTCACCACAATTCTGCTAGGCCCAGTTCTGCTCATGCTGAGCCAAGTTTTACTCAACAAATGTACGGAGCTATGGCGGGGAGGCCAATGTAGGACTGATTGATAAACCCGGTACATCTAACATCGATAACTCCTCTTACGGATGGCGAATCACGAGAATTGAGCGACTTCGAATTCATACCCACTAATTGCCTCTTCGCTTTTTGCTCTTTTAGAGATTGCAGGAGACAAATGCACAAACTGAGACTAGGCAAGCTAACCCCACTATAGGAGGTAAGTAGCTTTTCCTATTGTTCGTCAACTCGTAGTTGCATTCGTTTTCCTAATGCCTTCTTTTGGACTTCTCAATGGAAGATTTAGGTGGAAATTTGGTTTATCACGGCAATACTTCTATGGATGACACCTTTCGCACTTGGTCACGGGATGGCGATGCATTTGGTGAAGATTTACCCAAAGCTACAATCCACGAAGAAGGTATGAATTTTCTCTTCGATTAATTATAGGACCAGCCATTTGGCTAATACTACTATAATTAAAGGAGCCTGAGAAGTTCCCTTTTCATGTAGTGGCAGACACTCCTCTCCCCGCCGCTTTCTCAGAATCAGGTACCACGGCGACTGCGGAGATAGATGAGCACAGCGAGTCGATTCGCAGTAGATAGTTCTCGGTGATAGGTACCCCACGATAGACTTGCAGGTCCACGAAACTTCTGTTGAGGGAGACGGGTAAGAGTCCTCTAACTAAATATGTTTTCGCCAATTTTTTGATTGAAGATTCTAAAGTACTCTTTTCTTTTGTGTAGAGCCTACATCTCGACTCCATGATCACGGAGGCGTGATCTTTGGATGAAGATCCATCCCATCTTATTATCTGTTTGGAAATGCATTTCGTTCTTTTCTTTGGTGAACACGGTGATCGAAAAGGTTCTTCATGGCGGGCTTTCTCTTCATCAGTTCAGGCCACTGCTTGATCCCCGGATGGCCTTGATACGGGATATGGGTTATCTGGTAGCTCGAGCCATTCTTGACGACCTCGCCCATCACGGAGAGAAAGCTTCGAGACTACAAGAGCTGGCGGGCAGCTGGAGCTTCCTCATACATAGGCTGCTTTCGGACCGGCGTTTAGAGGCATGGCGCGATGCTCGTATTTTACTAGGCTCGAGGTCGGATCACGGAGAGACCGCCCGATCAGCTCGAGGCTGTTGTTCTTTGAGACATATTCTTCCTAAGCCATATCGGTGATGTTGTAGCGAGTGCGGAGAGGATATCTTGCTTTCGAGGAGAGCTCCATGCGAGAGGAAGATAAGATGAGTATTTTGGGCTGGCTAAGGCCAACAAGGAAGAAGCTCGCCGTCGCGTCTAGGGAACTTCGAGCTGTCGGCGGCTGGTTGAGCTTCGAGGAAGCGACCAAGACGAATACAGATGAGGAGTCCTTGAGTGAGTTGAGAGAACTCCACCGGGCTTATAGTGATGAAGTGTCTGGCTCGAACAACAAATCCTTTGTCATAAACTTGATGTTTAAGCGGTTGTAGCTCCTTCTATATTTGCTTCAAATGAATAAGATTTATTCCTTTTATTGTTTATTATGATTCTTTTATTTAAATTCGAAATAATTAACCATAATACTTATAGGATTTTGGCAAACCCTCGACCATCAGCGGGTTTGATTAGCCTTTACCAACTACCGTTTGAGTTGGGCTAGCGTCGCGGATTATCTGGATCCGTTCCTGCGTGGCGTTGTGCTAAAGAATGAAACTCTTCTAGACTTGTTGCTATGATATTGAATACATAGGCTCGGTACTCTTTTACGGGTAAGAGACCACCCCAACGCGTATACACGAGACTCATCCCTTCTTAGGCTTGGGATAAAATACCCGAATCAAACTCGGTGTCTTCTTCAATCGGAAAAAGACTAAACCGCAACGCGGTGAGCGTTGGCTTTATCCTTCTTAGGCTTGGGATAAAATACCCGAATCAAACTCGGTGTCTTCTTCAATCGGAAAAAGACTAAATCGGCAACGCTGCGGTGAGGCGTTGGCTTTATCCTTCTTAGGCTTGGGATAAAATATCCCGAATCAAACTCGGTGTCTTCTTCAATCGGAAAAAGACTAAACCGCAACGCTGCAGGAGGCATTTACTTTATCCTTCTTAGGCTTGGGATAAAATACCCGAATCAAACTCGGTGTCTTCTTCAATCGGAAAAAGACTAAACCGACAGCAGCGTGTGGCGTTGACTTTAGGGTTATTAGCCAACCCGACCCTCAGCGGGTTTGATGGGCCTTTACCAACTACCGCTTGAGTTGGGCTAGCATATAGATTATCTAAATCCGTTCTACACTGGCGTTGTGCTAAAGAATGAAACTCTCTTAGACTTAATGCTACGATGTTGAATAATGAGGCTTCATTTTTCACTCGGAAGACTAACCTGAACGCCGTTAGGCCGCTATCCTCGCTTAGGATTCGGATCAAATTCCCCAAGAAGAATCTTAGAGTTTTGATTGATAAGATTAAATTGGTGAGAGAGGAGGAACTTTATGTTCTATTTCTCGAGAATGAAACCAATAGCGAGGGGCTGCTATAGGAATCGAAAAGACTTCGGGTGACCTTGATCGGACAACACAGTGCGAAAACCTCGGCGCATACCTTCGGTCGGCTACCTAAGAGGAAAGATGGAACTAAAGTGGGATCTCCACCGAGAACCGAAGAGACTCGGGTGACCTTGATCGGACAACACAGTGCGAAAACCTCGGCGCATACCTTCGGTCGGCTACCTAAGAGGAAAGATGGAACTAAAAGTAGGATCTCCACCGAGAACCGAAGAGACTCAGTGACCTTCAAAGGACAACCCGGTCCGAAAATCCCTACAAGATACCTTCACGACGCTACCTAGGAGAGGATGGAACTAAGAGTGGGATCTCCACTCAGAACCGAAGAGACTCAGTGACCTTCAAAGGACAACCTGGTTTGAAAACCTCGGCGCATACCTTCGGTCGGCTACCTAGGAGAGAGATGGAACTAAGAGTGGGATCTCCACCGAGAACCGAAGAGACTCAGTGACCTTCAAAGGACAACCTGGTTTGAAAACCTCGGCGCATACCTTCGGTCGGCTACCTAGGAAAGAGATGGAACTAAGAGTGGGATCTCCACTCGAGAACCGAAGAGACTCGGGTGACCTTGAGCGGACAACTGGTTTGAAAATCTCGGCATACCTTGATCGGCGCTACCTAGAGAGAGATGGAACTAAGAGTGAGATCTCCACTCCGAGAACCGAAGAGACTCAGGTGACCTTCAGGCGGACAACCTGGTCTGAAAACCTCGGCGCATACCTTCAGTCGGCGCTACCTAGGAGAGGGATGGAACTAAGAGTGGGATCTCCACTCCGAGAACCGAAGAGACTCAGGTGACCTTCAAAGGACAACCTGGTTTGAAAATCTCGGCATACCTTGATCGGCGCTACCTAGGAAAGAGATGGAACTAAGAGTGGGATCTCCACTCCGAGAACCGAAGAGACTCGGGTGACCTTGATCGGACAACACAGTGCGAAAATCCGGCATACCTTGATCGGCGCTACCTAGAGAGAGATGGAACTAAGAGTGAGATCTCCACTCCGAGAACCGAAGAGACTCGGGTGACCTTGAGCGGACAACTGGTTTGAAAACCTCGGCGTACCTTGATCGGCGCTACCTAGGAGAGAGATGGAACTAAGAGTGGGATCTCCACTCGAGAACCGAAAAGACTCGGGTGACCTTGAGCGGACAACTGGTTTGAAAACCTCGGCGTACCTTGATCGGCGCTACCTAGGAAAGAGATGGAACTAAGAGTGGGATCTCCACTCGAGAACCGAAGAGACTCGGGTGACCTTGAGCGGACAACTGGTTTGAAAATCTCGGCATACCTTGATCGGCTACCTAGGAGGAGATGGAACTAAGAGTGGGATCTCCACTCGAGAACCGAAGAGACTCAGTGACCTTCAAAGGACAACCTGGTTTGAAAATCTCGGCATACCTTGATCGGCGCTACCTAGAGAGAGATGGAACTAAGAGTGGGATCTCCATTCGAGAACGAAAAGACTCGGTGACCTTCAAAGGACAACCTGGTTTGAAAACCTCGGCGTACCTTGATCGGCGCTACCTAGGAAAGAGATGGAACTAAGAGTGGGATCTCCACTCGAGAACCGAAGAGACTCAGTGACCTTCAAAGGACAACCTGGTGCGAAAACCTCGGCATACCTTGATCGGCGCTACCTAGGAGGAGATGGAACTAAGAGTGGGATCTCCACCGAGAACCGAAGAGACTCGGGTGACCTTGAGCGGACAACTGGTTTGAAAACCTCGGCGTACCTTGATCGGCTACCTAGGAGAGAGATGGAACTAAGAGTGGGATCTCCATTCGAGAACGAAAAGACTTCGGGTGACCTTGGTGGACAACACAGTGCGAAAACCTCGGCGCATACCTTGGTCGGCTACCTAGGAAAGAGATGGAACTAAGAGTGGGATCTCCACTCAGAGAACGAAGAGACTTCGGGTGACCTTGAGCGGACAACTGGTTTGAAAATCTCGGCATACCTTGATCGGCTACCTAGGAGGAGATGGAACTAAGAGTGGGATCTCCACTCCGAGAACCGAAGAGACTTCGGGTGACCTTGAGGCGGACAACACAGTGCGAAAATCGGCGCATACCTTCGGTCGGCTACCTAAGAGGAAAGATGGAACTAAAGTGGGATCTCCACTCCGAGAACCGAAGAGACTTCGAGGTGACCTTGGTGGACAACCTGTGCGAAAACCTCGGCGCATACCTTCGGTCGGCTACCTAAGAGGAAAGATGGAACTAAGAGTGGGATCTCCACTCCGAGAACCGAAGAGACTTCGGGTGACCTTGGTGGACAACACAGTGCGAAAATCGGCGCATACCTTGGTCGGCTACCTAGGAAGAGATGGAACTAAGAGTGGGATCTCCACTCAGAGAACGAAAAGACTCGAGGTGACCTTGGTGGACAACACAGTGCGAAAACCTCGGCGTACCTTGATCGGTAGCTACCTAGAAAGAGATGGAACTAAGAGTGGGATCTCCACTCAGAGAACGAAGAGACTTCGGGTGACCTTGGTAGGACAACACAGTGCGAAAATCCGAGCACATACAGCCGGTCGGCACTACCTAGGAGAGAGATGGAACTAAGAGTGAGATCTCCACTCAGAGAACGAAGAGACTTCGAGGTGACCTTGGTGGACAACACGGTTTGAAAACCTCGGCGTACCTTGATCGGCTACCTAGGAGAGATGGAACTAAGGTGGGATCTCCACTCGAGAACCGAAAAGACTCGGTGACCTTGGTGGACAACTGGTTTGAAAATCTCGGCATACCTTGATCGGCTACCTAGGAGGAGATGGAACTAAGAGTGGGATCTCCATTCGAGAACGAAAAGACTTCGGGTGACCTTGGTGGACAACACAGTGCGAAAACCTCGGCGCATACCTTGGTCGGCTACCTAGGAAAGAGATGGAACTAAGAGTGGGATCTCCATTCGAGAACGAAAAGACTTCGGGTGACCTTGGTGGACAACACAGTGCGAAAACCTCGGCGCATACCTTGGTCGGCTACCTAGGAGGAGATGGAACTAAGAGTGGGATCTCCATTCGAGAACGAAAAGACTTCGGGTGACCTTGAGCGGACAACTGGTTTGAAAATCTCGGCATACCTTGATCGGCTACCTAGGAGGAGATGGAACTAAGAGTGGGATCTCCATTCGAGAACGAAAAGACTTCGGGTGACCTTGGTGGACAACTGGTTTGAAAATCTCGGCATACCTTGATCGGCTACCTAGGAGAGAGATGGAACTAAAGTGGGATCTCCACTCGAGAACGAAAAGACTCGGGTGACCTTGAGCGGACAACTGGTTTGAAAATCTCGGCATACCTTGATCGGCTACCTAGGAGAGAGATGGAACTAAGAGTGGGATCTCCATTCGAGAACGAAAAGACTTCGGGTGACCTTGGTGGACAACACAGTGCGAAAACCTCGGCGCATACCTTGGTCGGCTACCTAGGAAAGAGATGGAACTAAGAGTGGGATCTCCACTCAGAGAACGAAGAGACTTCGGGTGACCTTGAGGCGGACAACACAGTGCGAAAATCGGCGCATACCTTGGTCGGCTACCTAGGAGGAGATGGAACTAAGAGTGGGATCTCCACTCAGAGAACGAAAAACTTCGAGGTGACCTTGAGGCGGACAACTGGTTTGAAAACCTCGGCGCATACCTTGGTCGGCTACCTAGAAGAGGGATGGATAGAACCCTTCCGTTTGTCACGAAAAGGATCTTACGCTTGGAGAGGAAGAATTTTATATTCTATCTCGTGAAAGGGATTTTAGTGGGCCTCTTGTTCATAGGAGGAATCAAGAGGGGATTTTGGTAATGTACCAGAAAATTTGTAGACCTACCGTCAAGGAATTTGATCGGTGGGGGAAATTATGATGGAGGACACATCTAGGGTTATCCTCAAGAAAAATGGGTGAAACATCCCACGAGGAACTTCCCGTCAAAACGGGTTATCCCGAAGATACTAAGGGTAGTATTTCTTCAGGAACTTCCCATTTATCGGCATTAATTGCCGGTCGCTATTTTGGGTAATTAGGCGATACGCACCATTAGAGTAGACAGTTTCTATTACAAACGGTCCCTCCCATTTAGGTTCAAATTTACCTTTCTTTTTGGAAGTGAGGATTATCGGTCATCGAGCAGCGAGGACCAAATCTCCTTCTTTGAAGCTCCGTTGTCGTACTTTCTTGTTGAAAGCTCTCGACATCCTAGCTTGGTAGAACTCAATGCATTGTTGAGCTTCCAGACACTTTTCATCCAACATCTCGAGCTCTTTGGCGTTTACGATGTTGTTCTTGATCGTCATCTCATTGAAGAGGCGTCTGAAGTGGCGAATATGGATTTCCAGCGGAGAAGCGCTTCACACAGTAAACCGGGGGTATGGGGTCGCTCGGTTGGCGTCGTGCGGTTGTGTGATATGCCCGAGTGCTTCTCGAGTTTATCGTCGGTCTAAACTTGTTATTTTTCACAAGCCGTGAATCTTAATAATCGTCTTGTTGAATGCCTCGGCTAATCCATTTCGGTGGATTATAGAACGTCGGCGAGATGTCTTGTATCTTGAATTTCATAAAACGATGAAGGAATTGCGATGAATTGGGGACCGTTGTCATGCGATCCGTCTTGGAACAGGTGTCGGTAGATGACATGGTGTTTGATAAATTGGCAGCGGTACTTTCGCCTTTACTTCTTTTAGCGGGATTGCTTCTTCCCACTTGGAGAGTAGTCGGTGATCGCTAGAATAAACCGATCGCCTTTGGTGGCGGAGGAAAAATGGGACCTACAGCGTCCATTCCCCATGTCTCGAATGGCGGGATGTGGTAGAAGGATATAAGCTCACGGAGGCGTGCATATAATTAGCGTGAACTTGACGCGTGGCATCTCGGCGTACACAAGCTGCGTCATTAATCATTGTTGGCCAAAAGTAGCCCATTCTCTGATTCGATCGTAGAGCTTGGGACGGTAGTGCGCACCACATTCACCTTCGTGTGCTTCGAAGGACCTCTTACGCCTCTTTGTTTGAGAGGCATCGAGATAAAGACCATCGTACCCGGCGATATAGCATCCGGGTCTCAGGTGTCGTAGAAGAATCTTGGAGCTCTTCGTCGGATTGACTCTCTCCCTTCCGTCTTACGAGAATACCATGTAGGCGTGTCGATGATAGGCGTAATCTCGGGGCTCCAACTTAGTTTGGGTTGCATGCACTTCTTTGGTAACTACCCTTCGTTTTCTTGTACCTCATCATATATCGGTACAAAAAGCTGATGAGTCCTGACCATAACTAGTTCCTCGGTCTCGAAAGGTTGTGCTAACGACACATTACGCCGCCCTTGCATCTGCGTAAGCATTTGGGTAGCGGGATATATTCGATGAAGAATTCTTCAAATGAGTCCGCCATTTCAGCGGCTATCCGATGATAGGGGACGGTCGGGGTTCCTAACCGTAGTCACCTGAATCCTTAACTATCAATTCGAATGCCGTGCGGCGAGATACTTCGACTCCCGACTCCTTGGCGAAACTAAGTCCAATAAGTAGCGCATTGTATTACATTTCGTTATTAGAGCAAGGTTGGTGAATGAATAAGCATGGGGCATGACATGATTCCGGAAATCAAGACAACTCAGACTCAGTGAGATTTTAGAACATCGGGGGCACTTGCCACATTAGTGGCCGAAGCTCGTCAAAATACAATCGCCATATTTGTTGGTGCGATGTAGTGTTGACTTCTGGACTTCATCAGGAAGATCATCATATAGCTCAAGCTGCGTCCGTTGTCGGGTTGGCGACCAAGAGATCATAAATCGCTTGTCCTTTGACCGACTTTTGTTGTTTGAAGTGCAAGTCATATTGGGACAAGAGCAAGGCCCATTTAGCCAAGCGCCAACTCATTGAGGCGGTGGGTCATAAATATTAGGACGGATTTCGTTAGAGATAACATAAATCGTTTGTCAGGCTAAATAGTGCGCATTTTACGAATCGCGAACACTAATGCAAGGCCGCTTCGACCATTGGGTATCGAGACTTCGGTAGCCGACTAATGTTCGGCTAAGGTAATACTTGCACATTACGTGACATGGTCGTGGATTCTGCTTGAGTAAAGCATTTAACAAGTGATCCGTTGCCTTGATGTAAATCAGAAACGGTTTTCCCGACCGCGGTGCAATAAGAACAGGAGGTTTAGCGAGATACGATTTGATCTCTTCAAATGCCTTCTGGCAGGCATCGTCCCAAATAAATGACACGCCCTTCTTATTCAACTTTGAGAATGGTTGGCACTTCGGATAGGTTCGATATGAACCGTCGGATGTCATGTCGCCCTTGTAACCCCGAGTTCTCTCAAATTTCTTGGAGGTTGTAAGTCTTGGATCGCTTTCACTTTATCGGGATCGACATGGATTTCTTTGTTGGTGGCAGCCGAAGCGAGGAACTTGCCCTTTGGACATCCCAAGGAATGATTTGGCGGGGTTCATCTTTAGTTGATGAGTTAGCATGAGCTCGAATACCGTTCTAAGATATTTGATGTGATCTTCTTTGTCATGGGTTTTCCGCGACTAAGTCGTCGGCGTAGCATTCGACCATTTTAGGAGATGGTCTGGAAAATTTTATCATCGCTTCGGTGATGCGTGGCGCCGGCATTTTGAGCGAGCGGCATGGCCGTGTAGCAATATATACCGATGGAAGTTACGAGCGGCTGTGTTTAGCATCATCGGGGTGCATCTTGATCGATTGTATCGAGAAACCATCCATGAGCGACATTCTTTCAAATCCGCGCGTATTGTCGACTATGACATCGGTGATTGGAAGAGGAAAGTCATCATTCGAACAGCGGCGTTGAATCTCGTAGTACGACCAGCATCCTAATCGAACCATTCTTCTTCGTGGCCAGGGACTATATTAGCCACCCAATCCGGATGTTGAATTTCCTTGATGAATCCGATTCTATGAGTTTCTTCACTTCGTCAGCGATTGCTGCAAGATTTGTGGGCGAAACCGTCTTCTTGATTTGCTTGGCGGGTTTGACATCCACCTTGATGTTGAATCGATGTGTCGCCACATTAGGGTCGAGTCTGGCATGTCTTCGTAACCCAGGCGAATACATCGATATACTCGATTAGAGGCGATCAACTCTTCCTTCTCTTAGGAAAGAGTATTGCTGATGTTTATAAGCTTAGGATGCTCTTAGTCACCCATATTAACTGGACTACCTCGTCCTTAGTGGGGGTTCTCTTTGTTCGAATCTATCCCCAAAGCTGCTCTTTGAGTTGATGGATCCATGGGTCTTCCCATGTTGGCATATCTTCATCACTCTCAATGGTAGCGAGGATCGGCCGTAGCCATATTTGACATCAAAGCCTTGAAAGCTTCTCCCAGGTCGGTGTCTAATCCCAAGCCAAGAATCGCATTAATGTCCGCCTCCCTCGGGTGGATTATTATCAATCGACCATGAGCATTCATCTTCGAGGAGGATTAGTATCCCAATCCCGTCTAAATGCATAGTAGTTATCGGCTTCCCTCTTGGGACATATGCGCTTTGGGAGGGACTTCGAGGACCTCGCCAAAACATAGACCTTCCCCTTGTGTCAAATTTTACCCCCACTTCTTCATGATACCCAGTGTTTCTGGACTATATCTGAATGTGTGTAGGATAGGCTCGTTATCATTTACACCTTCTTCTAAGAAATGATTCGGCGTTGGAACCGCAACTCCTCTTTCGTAGATCAAGTCTTTTCACTACGATCTTAGTGGGATAATGAGTGTTGTCCCAAAAGAGTCTGGGCTGCTTTTGCGTAATGCAAGATGACCGAATCGGTAAGTGCAACTCTGGATTGTTGTATAAACCTGTCATCACACCATTCAAAGACAAAGGGTACTCTAAATTGTCATTTATTGATTCATC
Organism: Asparagus setaceus; assembly: GCA_012295165.1. Taxonomy (NCBI): domain Eukaryota; kingdom Viridiplantae; phylum Streptophyta; class Magnoliopsida; order Asparagales; family Asparagaceae; genus Asparagus; species Asparagus setaceus. Next base: position 13,684,021 of record CM022703.1, on the reverse strand, counting down.
GGCAATTTGCCAATTACAATGTTCATCTGACGATTCTTCATCATCAAGATTGATTACAAGGGGTACAATGTCATTTAAAACAAAACCACTACTATAACCAAGCCCGGCTTCGGTATCGGCTTCTTCACGGCTGTCCGTGCCTTGGTAGATGATTGATTTAGGACTCATTACCGTAGAGGAGAGAATCGCTGAAATAATTCTCCATCCTTAAATGGTTGTTTGTCGCGACCACCGTCTTGACCTCATTATTCGTGTCTACATACTTGAGACACCGATAAAGAGTAGATGGGACTATAGCGTTCTTGTGTATCCAAGGTCGACCCAACAATAAGTTATAGGAAGTCTGCGTCAATCACATAGCAGTCACTTCTGACTTTAAGTCCCCATTTGGCACTTTATCCGGATTTTACCAAGCCGCCGAGACCCACCGTGTTAAATCCATAGATCACGTGCTGTTGATGCCGACTTCTTTGGGATTCAGGTGATACATGAGGCTCGGGGGTATGATGCTCCGCAGTGAACTTCGGATCGACTTGGATCGGTTAACTTCACTAGAGCCAATATACGGTGAAGTATAGCGGCCTATCGTGCTTGGAATTCCTTGTCGCATATCCTCATTTGTAAAAGTGATGCGGGGAAGTGTTTAGCCGCTAAGGTTGCATTGTTGGCCCGACTCTCACGGGCTCGGCTTAATCAGGTGAGGAAGGCCTCGAATCGGCCGGGGCTTCTTGAAGAGCTTCTCTTGTCTCTTTTGACAACATAGCGGCTTCGTAAAGTGATCCTTGTGGGAATATTAGCCAATTGGGCCATAACGTCGGGTTTATATGGGAGTTAGAGCTTCGGTTTATCTCTTCTAATCGGGTGATTGAGCAGAGACTACATCCCGAACTTTGAACTTCTTGCGCCATTGTGGCTTCTTTGGCGACCACACTCATTGCTTTCTCGGTCGCGAGTGAGGGAATTGTTAGTACCCCGGCTCGGCGGCGTCTTGGCATTTGGGTCGGGGACTTCAGGGTACTTGTATTTGTACTCGTGTCCGCTCCTGGTGGCATGGGCTTCAGGTTCCCCTTCGGCCAGTTGGAATGTCACCACCTGCTCGTCATCTCCCTCCGGAATTGCAGAAGTGGCATGGCATGCCTTTGCCTTCCGCTTTGACTTTTTCTTCAATGAAGACGAAGCTACCCATTGATCATCTTCAAGCAGGTCTGGGTGGATCCACAGGACTTCGCCATTTGGGGCCGTATACGATACAAGTCCTTTCTAGCGTTGCTCGTGTGGGTCATCATTCATCGTCTTCATTGCGACTTTGACCACTGGTTTAGGCTCAAACCATGTCAATGGTACTGACCCAAAGCTTATGGACACCGCATTTGCTCCGACCTTCTTTTCTTTGGACGGCTTCATAGTGATGACCCCTACGTTAATTAAGGCCTGGATTTTATCCTTGAGGCTGAAACAGGATTTAGTGGGGTGATGAAGCGCCTATGATGTATGATGATTATTTTGGGTCGTTCGTCCTCATTGCTTCCTCTTGATTCTGAATCGGAGGGAGCTTGATCTTGTTATTTTCCACAAGATATTTGAAGAGACCGGGAATCTCGTCGTCCCTAAAGGAATAGGACTTTGGGAATCTTGGCTCCGAGGCCTTCTGTTTCTGTGGCCCTGGTTGCCACTGTGATTGTGCCTGCGCCTGTTGTTGGCTGCCGCCGCCGCCGGCCGGGTTAGAGTTGGAACGTTTGGTTCACAACCACCGTCTTGCTACGTGGGACAAAGTTACGTTAAGGGGCTTCCGATGTCGGCTGGCCTCTCTCCGCCTTTTTCCTCTTGAGGAATCTTTCGGCTTGTTCACCCCGGACCTTCAAGTCTTTCCGGTATTGGGCGGTGCTGTTCCTATTGCTCGAAAGCACGCCTATCGACAAATTGTTGTGGCAGTGCGGAGGATGAACTCCTCTATTATCGGATCCGTGGTTCATTGCCTTGTTCCGAATCGCTTGACAAAGATATCCACGGTTTCTCCGTACTTACGCTTTTCGTCGAGTAGCGTTAGATGGATACCTCGGTATCGTCATCAAAGAAATTGGAAAGCTTGAGGACTCCATATCGCCCCACTGTTGATGCTCCCTGTTTAAGATGGCGGTACCAATCGGCAGCTCCACGGCGGTGCCAACGAATGACCGAACCATCGGGGGCTCATTGTCGGAATAACTCGAGGTGCGACTTGAAGTAGATCAAGTCTTTGCGTCGGGAACCCTTCCGTCAAGCGGTGTAAAGTTTATTAAGTTAAACTTAGACGGGTACGGGATTGATTCCCACTCCCTCGGGTATGGGCAAGGAATACCTGTCTTCTTCAACTCTTGAGCGGAAATCAATGAGTTGATTTTGCTCTCGAGGTCTTTGATCTTATCGCTTTCAACATCTACATTATGTCCGGGCCATGGTTCAGAGGGTTATCATCCTCTTGTGCTTCCTCACAGTGCGAATCATTTGTCATCTTGATCGACGTCGATGCGCTGACTCGATTCACCTCGATGTTTTGTCAAGGCTTGGATCTGTTGGTCATGCATTTCTCTCATCGTCTGCATGGCCAACTCCATCTCTAACTTGAAGTTTTCCCGTTGCTTATTCAACGCTTCGTCTAGCATTTTAGCCACTTGATGCATGCGATCATAAAGCTTCTTGGGGGCAACCTTCGCTAGATACAGTATTATCAGAGGCAATTGCGGAGCCAACATCCGACGCATCATCCTCCGCGGGTATCCCTCTCAGAAGTTTATCGTAATTGGACCGTAGGATAGTCCCGGACCGCAAACGAGTTAACCGTTGCGATGCGCTGGGAATAGCCCGTGACGACGGTTCTTTGCCGGTCATATTATTAGTGACCTCTGGCAATTCATCCTCTCGGGATGTCATCCTTCTGCGGAATCGCCTTGACCTAGGTCTTGGCGTGTCGGTGCTAAGTTTACGGAAGACCGAAACTCTTTACGGAGTTTCTTCGCGGCAATTGCACTCGAGAACCTTGTCTTGATGAGCTTAGAGCACAAGCACGACCGTATGTGTTTGGGGAACCCTCCGAGATTTCCTCGCACTTCCATCTAATACAACCATCTATGGTATGAGTACCGGAGCAACCTGCCGTGTGTCGGCACAATCTCTCGGGTATAACGTCGTCATCGTCAGACGAAAGTGTCTCCTTCCGAGAATTACCGAAAGTGACTCGCCTTGACTTTCGCTTATGTGAGCGTGAAGTCTCGGCGGACTCTCGGACTTCGACCTTTAGTCCGGCTGGTGGGGTTGCAAGAATCTTCCGATCCTTCTTGGGACGGTTGGGACCTCCTGCATGGGGAGTGACCCGCGATTCTTTCAGGGTACCCAAACGATCCTTGATAGTTGATTTGATGGTGGTGGCGGGAGTTGGCTTCGCCACCGCTCCATACTTTTGACTTTGAGGTATTGGCCGGTCTTGGACTTCATTTGGACGCCCATGGCTTCGCTTTAAGCCGGACAGAAGTGGAATGTTGGCAATCTTAGCTTTTGAAGCCGTGCGGTGGGGTTGGAGTACCATTAGATTTGGGCCTCCAAACACGGTGGTATGTTGGCGGCTTGACTACCTTCTTCAACAGCCACGCACCAAAGCTCTGCGCATAGCACGCGCGGGAATACGCTCTCAGCGTGGAGCGTTCCGCTTGACACGGACCCACTCATTGGTGGCGGCTCGGATGGACCGTCGATCACTTGAGGCCGGAACCTCCAGAAGTCCGATCTTAGATCCGGCCGTAGCGGACCCCATCCATGGATTGCATGGCCTTGGCGTATTGCGCGCCATGCTTTGTCGTCGCCTTTGGCGGGCTCGCTTGGAGAGTCTTGGTAGCGTCATCGGCGTTCATCTCGGCGCCGTTGTAGCACGGACTTGGTGTCGAGGGGATTTTTAAGCTACTGCGAAGTTGGACTTCGCCGTCACGGGGCTCTACATCGGAAGCCCATCGGGTTCTCCTTAAAGCGGAGACCTTCTTGGAGCGGCGGGGGGAACTGGATCTGGAGGATTGTGAGGATAGGTACTCCTCGAACTTCTCCTGGTCGAACTCGAACTCGACCTCTTCCTCCACAGGGATAGGAATCCGCGGTACGCGACACGGCGACCTCCGATCTAAGGTCGGTGGCTCCCAAATGATGCGACTTGTTGGTAAAAGTAGGTTTTGTATTCATTGTTGTTGAACTCGTTTATAGCTTCTTGGGCCTACAACAAAATTCGAAAGAAATGCCTTTTATTTTAAAGTACAATGAAAGCGAAAATTTATAACTTTTTCCCGAACAAACGCTCCGATTTCTATTATACGGGATCCTTGCTTGTGTGGGTTCTTTGCCTATGCCGGGGACTTGAATCGTCCGTGGACCACCGCGCAATTCGATCAGTGGGGCAGGGTTCGGAACTTCTGAGGCGTGAAGGGGCTCGTTCCACGAAGAAGCGAAGCCTAAGGGATCACTCTCACGAAGGAGAGGATGCGCCGGGGATCACACTCACGAAGGAGAGGATCATTGGGCGGGTGAGATCTACTAGGAGAAATCCTGGCTATTTTGTAGCCGACCGAATTAAACACCTCGCGATTTGTAGATCCGACGTCATCGAACTCGTGCTCGGGTGCTCGAACTGCGCGCCGACTCAGATCTCGCAAGAATTCTCTCACAAATATCGAAAATCTGAAATCTCACGAAAATCCCGAAATCGGCTGACCAACCTCCGAAATCCCCAAAATCCGGCCCCAGTGAGGAAGACCCCCTATTTATAGGATTGGGGGGGTAGGCCGGGCCACAAGTGGCTCGGCCATGTTGGTCGAGCCACCTCGGCCACTTGGTAGAGTACCTCGGCAAGTTGGTAGAGCACCTCGCCATGATGGCCGAGGCACCTCTACCACTCTGGCCGAGGTCCCGCTGCTTTTCTACCGCTTTGCCGCTTTTGCCATTTTTCTCGGTCTCTCGGGCTTAGGTCCTGCCTATTCTGACTCTTGGTCTTCCCCGGACTTAGATTCCGTCTGTATTTGGCTCCGGGACTAACTCTTGGTTTTTTCGGGTTCAACAGCTCTGAAATTTGATCGTCTATTCAAGTCCGGTTTAAACCATGCTTGTGACGCTGTGGGTTTGCCATCGGGTTCGTGTCTCAACGATTCGACGTCCGTATTATCCGATGGGTTGTCATTCGCTGACTTCCCGTCACGAGTTGGTTTCAGGGATTTTGTAAGTATTTTTCAACGCCTACAATGTTGTTCGGTTTTAAATTGTTGTTAAGTTGTGTGGTTTTATTGTTGTAAGGACTTATTGACTAATTGTGGTTGTATTGAAGTATTTGTATGTTGTGGTTGCATGGACTAATTGTGATAGTTGTGTTAGATAGCATGGGTTTTTGGTTAATTGCACATATACCCCCGACGCTGGGCTCGCTTCGAACTTACACCATGGCCATTGCCGCGATGAAGCGCGTTATGATCAGGCGCAGATCGGCCATGAAGCTGGAAGGAGAAGGCAAGCGCGCTGCTAACTGAGCTTTACCCAGAGGCGTGGCGTGGCCGGAAGGGGAGAAGGAGGCGACGACGCGATCCGAAGCCAAAGGGCGAAACCATGCGGGGTGGCCGGTGGCCGATGAAGGAGAGAACGGGGTTGAGAGATTGAGATGGGGGAGGGGGAGAGAGAGAGAGATATGCCAAGGAGAGAGAGAGAGAGAGAGAGAGAGAGAGAGAGAGAGAGAAATAAATGCCAGCTCTTTTGAAACGTGGGGTTTTTTTGCAAACTTAAATCAACTTCTCTCTATCTACTCAACACTGATGTAGAGACCAGATTAGTCCACATCACTACCGGGGCCAATGGAGCTTTTAGTACTAAGTTTCTCCATTTTCCTCATACATATATATATATATATATATATATATATATATATATATATATATATATATATATATATATATATATATATATATATATATATATATATATATATATATATATATATATATATATATATATATATATATATATATAGAGAGAGAGAGAGAGAGCAAGGCTCCTATAAACTTAAGTTGATAGGAGGAGTGTCCACCAACTTTTATATATATATATATATATATATATATATATATATATATATATATATATATATATATATATATATATATATATATATATATATATATAGCAAGGCTCCTATAAACTTAAGTTGATAGGAGGAGTGTCCACCAACTTTTATATCCATTGATCTTGCCTTGAGATGCGGAAATCAAGATGCACACAAATCTCAAAGTGGGCTTTATATCTTTCACTTAATCCCAAGGCAACATCAACGGATAGAAAAGTTGTTGGATGACTATTCCCTATCAACTTAAGTTTATAGGAGTTTCTATATATATATATATATATATATATATATATATATATATATATATATATATATATACACACGCCATACAGACATACATCTATATATATGAATATGTATATATATGCAATGATAAAAATATGATTACTTGACATATTGTTTCACAAGATATCTCATATAACAATTTTACACACCTAGTTTTATACTTATTATATTTTATAATGTGAAATAGTAGTAAAGAGTTTTTATATTTTATTTATTAGATATTTTTAGAATATGGCAAGAGGTTTTGAGCTTGTTTTTACTTGAATAATACACATTTATTATTTACATGTACTAATGTGCATTTATTCTAAAACTATATCAAACAAAAGAATGTATTTGTTAAAAGATGATTAAATATCCACACTCTTATGAAACCATGGACAATTGAGTGTATTCGTTAAAAGATTGTTAAAGACCCACACTCGTGAATTATGTTTGTGCATATCTGAAAGGGTAGTCATCTGAACTGAATATTTTTTATTTAGAGATTGTGTGAATCACCCGCCAAATACTATCATTTTTCCTCCTAAATCCTATAGGGTTGAGGTGATAGACCGACGCTTTGGTCCTTAGTTTCAAATGGTGAGTTAGTTCAAGTTAGTTCAAGTCTTATTATTGCTCAATATTCTTTTGATATATCTTAATATATTTTATGAACTAGAATTGTTCTTTTACTATTTATTTTATATACTTTACAATGATATTTAATCATTTTGTGTGCGATTTTGATGTGATTTATTTCATGATTCACGTGTTTTATGATAAGATTTTAATCCCTTCTACTAATATTCTATAAAATTTTCTATGAACCGATATGCATTTCTCTTTCTTACACCTTTAGATGATTTTTATCCTAATTTCTTGAGTATAAAGTATAACCATTAGTGCTTTTCAATTTTTGCTAATGACAAAAGGAAGAGAATTTTGGTGTGAAATTTTAATTTTGATGATCTTTGCATGAGTGGGGTTTTGTTTAAGTGGTTTCATATTTTTAATTTTTAAAAATTTTCTAAAACACTTGATGGATTGTTTTATGGGGAATTTTACATTACCTATGCTTGATTATACTTTTCATGTATCGTAAATATGCATATATTCAGTATTTCAAATTTCAAACTTGTTATTATCAAAGGGGATATTTTAGGACATAGTCCATACAATATCTCATGTTTGAGTAATAACAAACTCTCAATTGGTACTAATAATTATTTGAGATGATATACTATACGTGAATATAGGCATAAGACATGGGCGAGGTGAAACAAAGTGAAAATCAGCTCAAACACTGATGCCCAGGAACCCGTTGATGGTTGTGAGCAACAATCGATGTTAAAATTGGCTACATATTTTCACTATTAATCACAGCTGTTCATCGTTCCTTTTAATCTCCAAACTCTACCATGTTTAGGACATCTCTTTTCTGATCTATTGAAGGCCATATATTATTGAAAGAGACAAAGAGAAGAGAGAGTTCTAGGCCAAACTCTACCACGTTTAAGGGGGTATAATCACACTTGAGCGGCTATTATAGCGGTCTATTCGCAACAAGTAGAACTTTATATATATCTAGTTTGTTCTAGGAAAATATATTTGCTCCCTTATAATAAAAAATGTTGGACCAATGGGAGCAAAGATGAACGTAAAAGAAATATCAGCAGGTCATACGTAACCTGATACATATAAGCTCGCTATAACCGTACTTGAAACGGACAATACCAGTTTTGGCGCCATGGTTTGGTTATCTCGCCATATTTTCATTAAGTTAATCCCAGAAAGGTATGCGTCCAATGAAATTAAAAGCCATATCTTGCTCATTAATTAGGTAATTAATTATTACCAAAAACTTTATACATGGAGCATCTTCATGCTGATTCTTGTTCAGGACATGCTGAAGGTATTCAAAGCCTCAAATGCTCCAGAACATTTTTTGATTAAAACGCATTTTGTTTGGACAGACAATCTGCATTCTTCTAAACAAATATTATATGTATACAGTGTATGATGTCTTTAATCTATGCTATTCAAGAAATTATGTCATTTGCTTTCAAAGATCCTGTGACTTCAAGCATGGATATTTTTCGCGGTATGAGGTACTTAAAGGTGAGAAATCATTGTCAAGTCTAAAGATAACAACAAAACACCAAACTAGTTACCTGAAGTTGGACCAAAAAGTTAATCAAGCTAACTTAAGTGGTCCATATATACACTATCAATAAAGCCAGGTTGGTTTGACTGGACGCCTGTTCCCCCAAATTGATGCCCAAGCTGCCCTCGTCGGAAAACCCTCTCACTTTCAGCTGCCCCCCTCCCCCACTTGGGGCTGTCGGAGCCTTTCTCCGACGGCTACGTGGGCATGGTGGTCCGCCATGGTCCCCTACCTATCCCCTCCACCAAGGAAGCACAGCCATCTTCATCCGCTTACCCCCAAGTCTCCATACCTAACCTCACTCCAGATCAACCTACGTCCTCTACCCAAATCCCTAATTCGAACCTATTAATCCAGCCTCCTCGCCCCAAACAAACCCTACCTCCGTCTCCAAAGATCCCCGACCCCACCTCGCCGGAAACCCCCACCCTGTCCCTCAACGTAACCCATTTTTCTCATTTTCTGAGCCAGATCCACCTCTTCACCAGTCTGGTGCAGAGCCTCACCCTCCTCCCCAGCAGTCGCGCCCCTCCGCGGCCACCGCCAAACGGCCGCCGGATCTAGCTAACGAGCAGATTTCATATGCCCAAGCTGCTCAGAACTTTAGAGGCCAAGGCATTGTGCGGGCTCATGCCACCGACCCAAATCCCACGCACAGGAGTTAAATTTATATGTGGATCTCAAAAAGGAGTCCCTTCCTTCTCCTTTGTCAACTCAGAACTCCCTAAGGTGGAGGAGCTCTACTCAAATGCTTTGGTGATGAAGTTTCATGGCGGTAGATCCTTCCTGGAATCTAGCCACAAGGAGAATCTATTCTGGGACATCGACAATCCGTTCTCGATTGGCCCTCTGACCTCCAGAGCATTTTTATTACACTTTCAGGACAATAAGGACCTCTTGAAGGTATTGACTCGACCATCTTCGATGCTTATTACATTTCCTTACAAAGTGATCAGATGGTACAATCTTTGCCACCTTAAGGAAGACTCGTGCTTGGCTCCAGTTTGGTTATCCTTGCCGTGGCTTCCACTACAATGCTTCATTCCAGAATTTTTGGAAACAGTAGCCAACAAAATTGGCCGATTCCTATGTTTTGATAAAGCCACAGCCACCCTAGCACGCCCTAGTGCAGCCAGAATGTGTGTGGAGATTGATTTGAGAAAGCCTCCATCGCATTTCATATGGGTGGGTCTGTTTGATGGTTTCAAACAACAAGTGATATATGAAAAATTACCCAAATATTGCATCGGGTGTCACTCTCAAGGCCACACCTCTGTAGAATGCTCAAAAGCTTGTACTGAGGCCCATTCGGTGTATGATGAAGAGCGTTCTCCTGCTCTTCATGCTCGCACACTGCTAGTTAGACAGCAGGCCATTTTGCAGCCGACCAAACCCAAGCATCGAGAAAACCCCACCAACGCATCCCTCTCTATGTCAGCCACAAAGTTGCAGGCACCTCCCTCTGTATCAGTTGGCCACTTCCCAAGTGAAGCTATCCACGAACACCACCACACCCTCAATAATATGGCCGCCGAACCTGTAGTCATATCGACCCATGCTGCTATTTCATCCTCTCATCACCGCCACCTCTCTCTGATATGAATACGGAGATAGTCCCTCCCCCTCCTTAGGCTTCCTATACGGTCCCTCTACCTCAACAAGTCCCTCCTGCTCTGCTATAACCCCCTCCTCCTCCTTTGCATCAGTCGGCTGTATCTAGTGCCATTGGGACCAACTTAGAGTTGGTAGATTACGGCTCTGCTACAACCTATTGCAACCACGGTGCCAAAGTCAGCAAGGAGAAGGGGGATCAAGTTCCTCTCAACTCGGATGAAAGCACCTCCCAATCTTCAGGTCCTCTAGGGTTTAATAACAAAAATACCAACTTAAAGGAGGTAAATCCAGGCAAAGAAGATAGCACTTCACAATCTTCTGGTCCTCCTGGATTTAGTATCAAAATACTCAAGACAAAGAAGAAACATCCAAGTAAAGGATTCAGTCACATGACTCATTTAAAACATTTTGCTTCTTCTAAGAGATCTTCTTCCACCTCCAAGCGAGATAACTCTATCTCTACTCTTTATTTACCTATCAATAGTCTCAATTCAGAGGACTTCGTTACTATTGCTTCAAATTACGGTATCAAGCTTCCTCTGTCCTCTGCTGGTATTGCTAGATTTAAGGCACTCGAGATAGAAAGATTTGGAGCTAGTCCTTAATCCTCTACTCGGTGATTTTCTCTGGTTTGGTGGTGTTGGGTGTTGGGCTACGCTACAATATTTAGTTATCTTTTTAGCCGTGTTTAGTGACTTATAATGTTGCTAATGTTTTTTTTTGTTTTTCTTTTTTCATCTATTTCTCTCTTTTTAACCTGAGCTTCTAGTTTTCTACTTTTGAACTACAAGCTCATTTCTTTTTCTCAGATGATTGTTTATCGTAATATATATATATATATATATATATATATATATATATATATATATATATATATATATATATATATATATATATATATATATATATATAGAGTAAAACTCCTATAAACTTAATGGATAGAGCACTTGTCCACCAAACTTTTTATCCATTCATTATGTTTTGAGATTTGTGCTACACATCAATGACATCTTTAAGATTTGTACCTTCATTTGTATCACATGCTAGCACAAATCTCAATGCAAGATCAATGGTTAAAAAGTTAGTGGACAAAGGGCTCCTATCCACTTAAGTTTATAGAGCTTTACTATATATATATATATATATATATATATATATATATATATATATAGAGAGAGAGAGAGAGAGAGAGAGCAAATCTCCTATAAACATAAGTTTATAGGGAATAGTATACAACTTTTTATCCATTGATGTTGCTTTAGATTTGTGCCATCAAAAGATGCACAAATCTAAAATGGGCTTCATATCTTCATGGATCCCAAGGCAATATCAATGGATAGAAAAGTTGGTATATGACTATTCCCTATAAACTTAAGTTTATAGAGCTTTACTATATATATATATATATATATATATATGAGATTAATGGGTATCATATGTCATATGAGGGAATATATATAATGATGCAAGACAATCTCCACCAAGTCAATAAAGGAGGAGAGAGAATGCATCATAATCACACTGGTGGAGATTGTGCACATCATTGTATATGAGGAATCCCTCATATAACATATGATACCCATTAATCTATATATATATATATATATATATATATATATATATATATATATATATATATATATATATATATATATATATATGAGTAGGACTTTTGCCATAATTTTTCCCTAAAAAAAAGTGGTCCATATATGAAATATCACAAGTTCATGGATTACTATTGCTATTAGTTTTGATCATAATTAATATTTTCTTAATCTTTTTCTTCTTTTTCATGCATTGCTTGGATGATGTGGGATTCAAGCTTGTGCGAGAACCCATCTATCAAGGTAATACTGAACACAAGAAAATGTTTTGATTTCCTATACGCAAATACATTCAGAACACTAATGTGAATTAATCAAACGGTGTTTTCTTTAGAAAATGATTTCACATTTTCAAAGAAAATATTTAAACAACTTCAATGGAGATTTAACAATATTTTATATCTTTGTTATGTTTCTTAAACATGAGTCCCTGACAGGTTCTGCATTGTAATTCTAGAAACTAGAGTATTTTTAAACTCAATTAACATAGCATCACATCACATATTGATTCAACAAAATGGTTGCACCTGTGCATGGTTACATCTATGCTGTTTCACCATGAATGATTTAACAAAATATCACTTGGCGTAGGAAAAATAAGCCGGAAAAAATACCAAGTTACAAAACTAACCAAGCAAGAGAGAGAGCCAGTACCATTATAAAAACTTACGTGACTGTAATTTGCATATATATTGCATGCCGGTTACGTCAATCAGACTCAAGATGATACAATTTCTCTCATCATTTATGTATGTCTTGAAGTCATGGGAAGCTTTGTCCTATGTCGACGCACAAATCAGTGCTTGCTCTATAAGACATCTTTTTTCTTTTCTAATTATTACCTTACTGTGATGTGATTTATCTTTATGAAGCTAAAAGTATGATTTCATCTAAATATAAGATTGTTAATTCTGGGGACAGTGTGTGCTTGAGAATGACATCTGGGCTGTCTCCAAATCCTTACGTTTCACTATCTTATCGATCAACTTTATGAATTTTATGGAATTTTTTTGTATTTTTAATTACTACAGGTAACGGCTCATGCCCACTCTCCCAATGATGGTTGAGAGTTATAGGCCTTGGATGATTTGGTTTCCTTTTTCTTTGGAATGCAAGTATTATTGAAATACCCATTTATTAGTCTTGATGATTTATGTTAATTGTGATGTGCAATCGTTTGCAACGATAATTTTTTTCCGAGATTGCAGTAATCTACTATAAGCATAGAATATCACTCATAACTTTATAGTATCATAAACCATCAATCTGCGAACTCCAATTTTGTTACTTTTAATTCTATTTCTTGCATAATTTGGATATATTAGTTGTCTTTCGTCTATTGATCATGCAAGCAATTTGTCATGAATAGGACGATTGGAATGAAGGACTATTCCTATATATATATATATATATATATATATATATATATATATATATAGAGAGAGAGAGAGAGAGAGAGAAAGAGAATGCTCCTATAAACTTAAGTTGATAGGGAATAGTCATCCACCAACTTTTCTAACCATTGATGTTGCCTTGGGATCCGTGAAAGATATAAAGCTCATCTTTGAGATTTGTGTGCATCTTGATTTCACCTATCCCAAGGCAACATCAATGGATATAAAAGTTTGTGACACTATCTCTTATCAACTTAAGTTTATAAGAAGATTGTTTATATATATATATATATATATATATATATATATATATATATATATATATATATATATATATATATATATATATATATATATATATATATATATATATATATATATATATATATATATATATATATATATATATGAACCTCTTAAGTGGATAAGAAAAGTTGTCCACCCAACTTTTTATCCATCCATCTTCTCTTGCGATGCGTAGCATGAACAAATAAAAAATTACATTCATATGTTGCATGGATCCCAAGTGAAAATGGAGGGATAAGAAGTTGGGTGGACAACTTCTCTTATCCACTTAAGTGGATCAAAGTTGATGTTGCCTTGGGATAGGTGAAATCAAGATGCACACAAATCTCAAAGATGGGTTTTATATCTTTCACGGATCCCAAGGCAACATCAATGGTTAGAAAAGTTGGTGGATAACTATTCCCTATCAACTTAAGTTTATAGGAGCATTGCTCATATAGAGGTTTGCTATGAACCTCTTAAGTGAATAAGAAAAGTTGTCCACCCAACTTTTATCCATCCATCTTCTCTTGCGATCGTAGCATGAACAAATAAAAATTACATTCATATGTTGCATGGATCCCAAGTGAAAATGGAGGGATAAGAAGTTGGTGGACAACTTCTCTTATCCACTTAAGTGGATCAAAGTTGATGTTGCCTTGGGATAGGTGAAATCAAGATGCACACAAATCTCAAAGATGGGTTTTATATCTTTCACGGATCCCAAGGCAACATCAATGGTTAGAAAAGTTGGTGGATAACTATTCCCTATCAACTTAAGTTTATAGGAGCATTGCTCATATAGAGGTTTGCTATGAACCTCTTAAGTGAATAAGAAAAGTTGTCCACCCAACTTTTTATCCATCCATTTTCTCTTGATATGTGTAGCATGAACAAATAAAAAATTGCATTCATATGTTGCATGGATCCCAAGTGAAAATGGAGGGATAAGAAGTTGGGTGGACAACTTCTCTTATCCACTTAAGTGGATCAAAGTTCATCACTATATATATATATATATATATATATATATATGTATCACTGCTCTGACATTGCTAAAAACTTGGGTGTTTCAATATTGATCCCTTAAGTCTTTCATATGTTGAATTGGTCACTCAAATATTAAAACTCTTTCAAATTAAGCGCTCTAATTACTACTTTTATTCAAAGGACTAATTTTTAAATTAACTAAAAAACTTGAACCCTAATATCAATTCTAATGATTCCATGGACCGGTTTCAAATATGAAAGATTTACACCAAATATCGAAAATAAATAGCAATTTCTATGATTTGAGGCTGACTTCAAAATATGAAAGATTTATGGGACTAACATCAAAAAGGGGCGGTCCTAATGGCGTATGTTAGCATGCGATTTTTAAGCTACTAACTTGCGCCTCCGCGGAGTTTCTAATGGGGAAGAAGAAGAATAGTGGAAAAAAGATCTTCAGCATTGGACTTTGAGCTTCTAATTCGAGTTTGATTTCTGCTGCTGATCAAATTGATACAACTTATGTCGGAGATGATGGAGGTTCCACCTCAAAGGAAATGGTGTCAACTGGCCCAAACGGGGAAAAAAAGGAAGAAATCTATGGCGGATATTTTACACTCTTCCCCGCCCCAACTGGATCCGCGTTTTCCTCAGTCTTCTCAAGCGACTAGTGTTCAAGCTCGATGCCTGAGTAAGTCTCCTCTCACTCAAAATGGTGCTAGTTGTTCCACTAGAGTGTCATGGGTTGATGAAATTGATTTGGAGAATGATTCTCCTGGATCCCCTTTGATTCAATCTTCAATTTCTAAATCGGCGTTTAACTCTGCTATGGTTCCATTGATTACTGTTTTAAATTCTGCTGAAAATCTGAGAAATTAAGGAAATCCAGAATCTCTAGCTGAGGATGAGAATAGATTTTCCTCAATTGGTATCTACCCACAATGCTCATGTTCTTGCTCAAGATGAAAAATCAGGAAAAACTTGGGTTAGTTTCTTTGCAGACAATAGAAAGTCTGGTTGTGGCTTAGATTTGGATTATGTTCCTCCTGAAGCTCAGAACTCAGTGATTTTCAATGAAGAGGAATGGAATGAAGGCTCTTCACTATGGAAATTTTCTCTTATTGGGCAAGTTCTTGGTTTAAATGTGAAATACAAAGCTATGGAAAATTTTGTTAACAAGCTTTGGGCCAACATTGCAATTCCTGAAATTTTTCTTCTCAAAGCAGGTTTATTTCTGTTCAAAATTCAAAAACAAGAAAGATATGAGTGATATTCTAAAAAATGGTCCTTGGTTCTAGTCCTTTGTTATTGAAGCCATGGATTATTGGGGAGGAGATTAATAAAATTAATTATTGCATTTACCCTATGTGGATTCAGCTGCCAGCACTAAGACTTAACCTATGGAATGCTAAGGGCATAAGCAATATTGCTAGTGTTATTGGATGCCCTATAGCCACTGATAAATTTACAGCAACCAGGCAAAGATTAGCTTATGCTAGGGTGTTAGTTGAAGTGAAAATGCCTTCCCCTCTTCCTGATCAGATTTCCATACAGGGAGCAGATGGCAAGAAGTATAATTAGAAAGTGATTTATGAATTGAAACCTAGGTGGTGTGACTCTTGTCAGCAAATTGGTCATGATACAAGATATTGTAGGAAGCACGCTAGGATACAGAAATGGGTACCCAAACAAAATAGTGCAGCTAATCAAGTTGCACAGGAAAAAACTGAAACTCCCCTGACAAATCAAGCTACAATGGTGCAAGTTGAAACCAATGCAGAGGTTCAAAGGTGTGTGCAGGTTGTGCACATTAATGAATCAAGAACAAATCAACAAATGCAAAATGTGGCTGATAGGGTGAGCAGAACTGATGAAAATATAAGCACTGTGCATGTTGTGCATGTTCAGCATTCTAGGGATTCCACTAACAGCAAAGGTAGCATGAAGGATGGGAACACTTGGCATCAGCTACAAGGAAGTAAATCAAGGAAGAATCATTCTCCTGTAAACTCTTTTTCTCCACTGGATTATCTAATAAGTCATGTTGACCCCTCTGCAGTAGATAGAGGGGGTATGCATTAAAATGAATCTCTCCTTCTGGAATGTTAGGGGTCTGAACAAAACCCCTAAACATCACTTGGTCAAGCAGCACTTAATGCAGTATCACCTTCCTTTTATAGCTCTTCTTGAAACAAAGATAAAGGACACTAAGATACCAGACATTGCAAATAAAATAGCCAAAAACTGGAAATGGATTTCTAATGTGAGAAACTCTGAAAAGGCTAGAATTCTAATATTATGGGATCCAAATATCCTAGACCTACAAGTTGTCACTCTCACAGCTCAGCATATTACTTGCTCTATAAAATCCCTAGATGGTAGTATAAATTGTGTCATATCACCAGTTTATGGATTTAATCAGATGGAGGCCAGGAAGGAATTATGGGTAGATCTCACTCAGATTCAGCAAGCTATCAGAAATATTCCTTGGCTCCTTTGTGGAGATTTCAATGCCATGATTAATAATGAGGAAAAGTTTGGTGGCACCATTCTTACAAATTATGACATTAGAGATTTCAGCACATTCATAGAAGACTGTCAACTTGCTCACCTTAAGACTGTGGGCTGTTTTTACACTTGGAATAACAAGCAAGACTCTGACACAAGGGTTTGGAGTAGATTGGCCAGAAGCTTGGTTAATGATACCTGGATTCATATGTATACTTCAAGTCATGTTGAATTCTTACTTCCTAACTTCTCTGATCACTCCCCAACTCTGGTATCAATTTATGAAGATTGTGTGCAAGGGAAAAAACCTTTCAGATATTTCAAAATGTGGACCAAACATGCTAACTACCTATCTACTGTGTCAGCTACCTAGCAAAATTCAATTGAAGGGTTTACTATGTTTTTAGTTTGTATAAAACTCAAGCTGTTGAAGAGTGCTCTGAAAGGCCTGAACAAGAAGCACTACTATAATATTAGTGAGCAAGTTCAGAGAGCTAAACATGCTTTAGAGGATACTCAAAACAAATTGCATAATGATCCCTTAAATCCTCTACTCATCAACAAAGAAAAGGAGTGTATCTCTCTATATAACAAACTGCTGGAATGAGAGCTGTCCTTCTACCAGCAAAAAGCTAGAATAGCCTGGAGCATTCAAGGAGATAGGTGCACTAATTTCTTTCATTCAGTCATCAAAAATAATAGACATCACAAAAGAGTTATGGTACTCTATAATAGTTTGGATGAAAGGCTCAGTGATGGTGATGAAATTGTAAAAGAATTGGTTTCATATTATAAGGGTCTGATGGGAACTGCAATACCTACATCTGCTCCAGATATGAACATTGTGCATAATGGACCTTGTCTTAATGATGCTCAATTCAGAACCCTATCACCACCAATCACAAAAGAGGAAATCAGAGCAGCTGTTTTCTCCATGTCAGATGACAAAGCTCCAGGCCCTAATGGATACAGTGCCTCCTTCTACAAATCAGCATGGGCTATTGTTGGTGAGGATATTACACAAGCTATTGAGGAGTCTTTTCAAACTAGCAAATTACTAGGTATGATCAACTCAACTTCTCTAACATTAATTCCTAAAGTTCAATGCCCCAAGACTCCATCTGATTTTAGGCCTATTGCATGTTGCAATTGTCTATATAAGTTCATTTCAAAAATTCTTACAAATAGAATTCAATCAGTTATAAGCAGTCTTGTTAGTGAAGCACAAAGTGCTTTTGTAAAGGGCAGACAAATCTCAAGCAACATATTGCTAGCTCACGAGCTTGTCAAAAATTATGGTAGAAAGCACCTACCACCCAGGGTTATGCTTAACATTGATATCAAAAAAGCTTTTGACACCATAAGCTAGAATTTTCTTAAAGACATGCTAAATGGCCTGGGTTTTCCTAGCAAGATGACTGAGTGGATAATGGTTTACATCTCCTCCCCAAAGTACTCTATATCATTCAACGGCTCTCTCCATGGGTATTTTAAGGGTGAGAGACGATTGAGGCAAGGTGATCCTCTCTCCCCTTATTTATTTTAGGAATGGAGTATCTCTCTAGGAGTCTTGGAATGCTGAAAAATGACAAGAAGTTCAAATTCCATCCAAAATGTAGCAAACTCAAGATTAATCACTTAATCTTTGCTGATGACTTGCTCATCTTTGGTAAAGGAGAGCTTTATATAGTTCAGAAACTCCATCAATGCATCAGAGATTTCAGTGCAACTACTGGACTTGAAGCAAATCCTAGCAAGAGTTCTATATTCTATGGGGGAGTTGAGGATTCTGCCAAATTATCCATACATAATCTCCTAGGTTTCCCTGAAGGAGTTATGCCAATCAAATATTTGGGAGTTCCACTTATTAGTAAAAGACTATCGTACATCGACTGTAGTCCACTCTTCAAAAAAAATAATAGCTCAATTCCAGACTTGGATGAATCATAGAAATCTGTCATATGTGGGTAGATTGCAGATCATTAAAAGTGTCATTCTGGGAGTTCAAATATACTGGACATCAAATTATATCCTGCCTATTAAAGTCCTTCAGAAGGTTGATGAGTTGTGCAGGAATTTCCTATGGGGAAAATCTGATCAATCCCATAAAGTTCCTCTTGTGTCATGGGATAAAATATGTCTGGGGAAGAAGCAAGTAGGCCTAGGGGTCTTTTCAGTAGATATCTGGAATATTGCATCTGCTTTAAGGCTTCTCTGGTCTATTCATATCAACAAAGAATCATTGTGGATTAAATGGGTTCATGGCACTTATTTAAAAAAAAAGATGTCTGGCAGATCAATATAAGAGCTGGAGATTCTTGGATGTGGAAACAATTGTTAAAAGTTAGAGAAAAAGCTATTGCTTCTTGCGGAGCGGTACACAACTTGAAGCTCCAACTTGATTCTTGCTGCAAAAACTCAAAAGTGCATCTCTCTACCTTGTACTATACTCTTTCTCCTAATTCAAGCACCGTGCCTTAGCATAATACTATTTGGGAGAGCATGAATTATCCTAAACACTCTTTCGTCCTATGGTTAGCAGTCCAAGATAGGCTTCTTACTCAGGACAAATTACTTAGGAGAGGGATTATCCAAGACAACCACTGCTTCTTATGTATAGGTTCTAGTATGGAAAGCCGGAATCACTTGTTCTTTGAATGCAACTTCTCAATGGATGTTTGGAATTGTGTGATGGATTAGCTACAATACAACTGGAAAACTTGTGATTGGAATCACCTCTTGAATTGGTACAATACTAGGTTAAAAGGGAAGGGACTCAAACAAAAAGTGAAAAGAATGACATTAGCTTATACAGTTTATTCCGTTTGGGGTGAGCGCAATGCAAGAATTTTCAACCATCAAGACAGGAGCTCAGATCAAATTGTTAGAGACATCAAGATAAATGTTATGACCATCGTTCTCAACTCTCCTCATCTACTGATGGAAAGCAGAGAATGGCTCAACTATCTGTAATCATCTTTTGAGGCTATATATTGGGGTATATCCCAATGAGTAATTCACCTTTTGTAATCTCAGATTTCTGAGTAACTGGATGTACTTGAGAACTTTACATATTGGTGAGTGAATAAAATTTTCATTAACCAAAAAAAAAAATCAAAAATACTGTTTGAAGCAAGTATCTAGGCCAAAGACCTATGATATCTATTTATACTAAACAATGTGAATAGGTTGAGTACCCCAAGAGTCACCCCACTACATGGGGTGTTACACCACCATAATGGGGTGTAAATGGAGGGATAATGAGGGGGAGGCCAAAGGCCTCCCTTATCTCATAATACTCCCCCTTATCCATCCATTACCTTGGGTTTAGCTTATGAACACTTCAGGATTCGTAAAGCTAATGGGGTGGATACTATTGGATCCAGAGTAAACTTGTTTGCCTCGTTAAAACCTTAGCTGTGGAAAACCCAGTGGGAAAAAACCATCATCCTAAGGAAAAAGAGTACAACCCATAGGTTACTCCCCCTGAACCATACGAGCTTCAGGCTTGTAGGTCTTTCAGATGTCTCATCCCTATTCCTTTTACAAGTTTTACAAAAATACATCTAGGCAGAGCCTTAGTGAACAAGTCAGCTAAATTATTACATGATTGGATCTGATGTACTTTAACTTGTTTCTCCTCTTGAAGATCGTGCGTCCAGAAGAACTTGGGAGATATGTGCTTCGTCTTGTCACCCTTGATGAAGCCAGACTGAAGTTGAGCAACGCAGGCTGCATTGTCTTCAAATATAGTAGTTGGCTCAAGGTCACCAGTTTTCAGGCCCGTAGACACTAAGATATGCCGAATGACGAGCTAAGCCAAACACATTCTTTCTTTGGTTTCATGAATCGCGAGGAGTTCGAATGGTTGGATGAGATTGCTACTGATGGTTTGCTTGACGCACCTCCAGGAGATGGCCGTACCACCGAATGTAAACACAAATCCGGTTTGTGATTTCTCGGTGTGGGGATCAGACCTGTAACCTGCATCTGAATAACCAATTAAGGTGGGAGACCCACCCTTCGAGAAATATAATCCCGTGTCTATAGACCCTTGGAGGTAGCGAAGATGCTTAACTCCATTCGGTGGCGCTTTGTGGGCTGCTATCGGCTAGTAGGTTAGCGAAAATACTATATCGGGGCCGTGCAGTTAGCGGATATAATAGTGCCCCAATGGCACCGAGGTAAGGTACTTCAGACCTAGCATTTCCTCCCCTCTTCCGGACGGAAGGGTCGTTCTTTATATCCAATGATCGAACAACCATTGGTGTACTAAGAGGATGACATTTATCCATTTGGAAATTTTTAAGTAAATTTCGTGTATATGTGGATTGGTGTAACAGATACCACCCTTAAGATGTTCGACTGTAAGCCAAGACAATACTTTGTTTTGCCTAGGTCTTTCATTTCAAAAGTATTCTTAAGGATTTCAGATATCTTAGTGATCTCGTAGGACATCCAATGAGGTTTATGTCGCCGACATAGACGGCGACTATAACGAATCCTCGCTCTCGATCTTTTATAAAGATACAGGCGGACTTTATCATTTTTGAATCCTTGCGTAGCAAGGAACTCACTTAGTCTGTTATACCACATTTTCCCGATTGCTTAAGACCATATAATGATCTTTGAAGCCTAATGTAATAGACGCCCCGAGGTCTAGCCGCTATCTCGGTGGTATTTTATATCCTTCGTGGATTTTCATATAGATATCTTTATCGATATTGCCATATAGATCTGTGATCAAGCGTCCATGAGTGCATATCTAGGCCTTTCGAGATGAGAGGCTTATAAGGAATCGGAAAGTATTCCCATCCATAACCGGAGAGTATGTTTTTCATAGTCTATTCCGGTCTTTGGGAAAACCTTGCGCTACAAGTCGCTTTGTAGCACAACCTCGTTATTTTCATTTCTTTTTCTCGATGAAGACCCACTTATATCCCACGTGTTTTACACCTTCGTGTTTGGACTCTTGGTCCAAAGACTTTGCGCTTCAAGAGGGAGTTCGACTCTACTCCTATTGCCTCGCTCCACTTTGGCCAATCATCTCTGCGTTTACATTCCGCTAGAGACCGTGGTTCGATGTCATCGTCGTATTCAGTGACGTGAACGGCAATATCGAACGCAAAGTCGTTAAATCGGCTTTTGCTGCATCGATACCTCCCGATGCGTACAAAATTTAATGATGTTTCTCCTATTGGTTCCTCTTCGGGAATCTAGGAGGGTGAGGTAGCCGGTCCGAGCTCAAAGATCCGTGTTGGGTTCATCTTTATTTCTCCAGGATTTTTTCTTTTACGAGGGACTTTGTCCTTCGAACCTGGTGGGCGTCCTCTTTTCAATTGAGGTACAGCCATTTCTGCTGCCGGCGGATTGTATCCATCTTTGGGGATGTCAATCCTAGCTGGGGTGTTGACAGTAGGGACGTGTGATCTGACAATCTTCTCGTTGTCGCGAATTTATCCGAAGTAAATGTATCAGATGTCAAGATGAAGGATCTTCAGGATCTCATCTTCACATTGATTAGTACGCGGATCATAATGAGACAAAGTCTTGGTGTCCCAGGAAATGTTCTTAGAATCGTCAGGCTTCCTGGACTGTGTGCCAAGTTTAGGGAATGAATCCTCAACAAATTCACAATCATCAAGACGTGCTCTAAATGCGTCACCCGTCTGGGGTTCTAGGTATCTTATTATAGAGGGCGAATCAAACCCTATATAGATACCCAAACGACGCTGTGGACCCATTTTGGTCCTTTGTGGAGGAGCAATGGGGACGTAAACTGCACAACCAAACACTCTCAAATGTGAGATATTCGGAGGTGCACCATAAGCAAGCTGCATAGGCGACAAAATATGGCCACCAGAGGGCCGTATTCTGATAAGCGATGCGGCATGCAAAATGGCATGACCCCAAGCCTCAACAGGCAACTGTGATTGCATCAACAATGGACGAGCAATCCATTGCAATCTCTTAATTAGAGATTCTGCTAACCCGTTCTGGGTGTGAACATGTGCTACAGGATGTTCAACTTCGATGCCAGTTGCTCGGCAATAGTCTTGAAAGACTTGTGAAGTGAATTCTCCCGCATTATCAAGACGTAATTTCTTGATTTGATTATCGGGGAAATGAGCCCACAACTTAATAATTTGTGCCAATAGCTTTGGAAAAGCTAAGTTGCGGGTGGACAAAAGGCACACGTAAGACCACTTGGTTGATGCATCTATAAGTACCATAAAGTATCTAAATGGTCCACTTGCAGGTGAATAGGCCCACAAATATCCCCATGTATTCTCTCCAAGAAGCTAGGAGACTCTAATCCCACTTTCGTGAGGGAAGGTCTCGTGATCGGTTTACCTTGGAAACAAGGCGGACATGAGTAATCACCCTTCAAGAATCTTCGTGTTCTTCGTGTTGTGTCCATCGGATTGGCTCATGATGCGTGCATCATTGCCGATCCCGGGTGACCCACTGTTATGCCAAAGTTTAAATTTCGGTGATGATTGGCACTTCGGTGCATAATCATGTTAGCTTCTACCGGTTGAATATAAGTATGATAGAGACCGACGGAGTCCTTGAATCGTTCTAAGACAGCTTTTGAACCATTTTTTGACGTGTTACATACAAATACTCATCCTTATTTATTTCATTGGTTTCTAAGTGATATCCGCTTAATCAATATCCTTGAAACTTATGAGGTTTCTATTAGAATTCGGAGAGAATAATGCATCTTTTATTATTAGTCTCGTTTTATTTGGAAGCAATATCATTGCTTCACCGCATCCTTCTATTATGTTAGATAGTCCCAAATCGTAATTATGGGATCGTCATAATCATATAAGCTATTGAAATAGCTTCTTTCGCAAGGATTGTGTGCGCCAAAGCACCGCCCACAAGGCACTCATACTTCATCTATAACATTAATGCAATGCTTTAATCTAAAGAAAATAACTATCTTTATTGAAAAGTAAAGTGCATTACATGGAAAGGAAAGAACTAAAGATGAAAGTTTTATGATAATTTAAATGCATATAAAGAGAACATGGATCTAGTCGAGAAGATCATCCGCCTCAAGTCATCGCCAGTGAACCGAGTAGACGATCGCTTCCCACCGATTTGTTTCAACATGAGACTTCGTGCTCGCTTGATACGCATCTTGTAGGTGTTAGAGTCGCGGCGGTTTACGGACCAATGTCGATCATGCCACATCTGTGGCATTTGTCCTCCCAAGTTTTCTTGGGAATGGACGCTAGCTCGCTGGTCTTCTTCTTCCACTTCTTCTTTCTCCCACTATTGCTGCTCTGGGGAGGGTTGTTGTTCTGGGGTGGACCTCTGGCCTGCCTCTTAGGGGCTTTCCTTTGTTGAATTTACCCTCATGCTTTTTCTTCGCTTCGGGAAGAAAACATGTGAGCTTCGAGAGGAACCGAGCCCAGAGGGCGTAGGTTATGAGTGGCCAAAAGCAATTCTGTTTTGCTCCGCCATTAGAAGGGTGGAGTGCAATTGAGTAATATTTGAACTTTCGCTCATGCAGATCGCATGAGGATTGCATCCTTCTCGTGGAAGGATGTGTAAGTCTTCTCCAACATGCGTTCCTCGAAACTTCTTCACCACACAACTTCAGCGGAGGTGATATTATGAAGTGCCGAAGTTGTACTACCACGGACTTAAAGTCCTCGGTCGGAGATTTTCCCACTCTTAGCGTGCTCGTGGGAGGATCACATCTTTTGATGCTTGTATCGGTCCTCAAGTGCGTCCACAATTCCTTTGGGTCCTCTACGGTGAGGTATTCACCTTCGTGGTCCGATCAATATGTCTCCTGATGTAGATAATGGCTTTCGCCTTATCTATATCAGAGACGATCATCAGAAGCAAAGAACATCAACATTATTTGCGGCATTACGTACCGATGGTAGGGCCGGTGTTACAGGAGGTGAAATTGTGGCTAATAAGCCCTGAGCACGTAAGTGGAACTTCAGGTCCACATGCCAACTCAAATAATTCTTGCCAGCAGCGTCAAGGACTTCGAAATCAACGCTTGCTATTTTAGCCATGTTATCTATGCATTTAAAAAAAACATGAAGTAATAATAATGAATTAAAAATTCATGCAATAAATAAACATGTTGCGTGGATCAGCCCATCACCGAAAAAATGTCCAAAGTTCAAGTGTACAGTCCAAAGATAACAAAAGACATTAAAATACTCTTATTACAATTATATCCTCACTACAATTTCTCTCTCAAAAGGAAAGGAAAAAGCAATGAATTTAAATTTGGTGACAAACAGACTGATCCAAAACCACAACATTATTTATTTAAACATCCACTAATTGAATAATAATATATGCTAATGGCATAACAATTGCGCAACATCTCAAAAGATAATTAGATATAACCTAAATGTTTAATAATTACATGGGCCACGAGGAGACATATCATACGCACCGTTAGGTTAGATTACTAACGACAGGCGATCTCGGGACCTTCGTAATTATTAAATATGAAAATTTATTTTATTTTAAATTTAATACCGCATTACAAGAGATGGAAAATATAATTTTATTCAAAAATTGTTTTCATAAACGTAATTTTGATCTCTTTCGATTGGAACCCTTATATTATTCTACGGATTATAGTAATTACCTCTAGATCAAAAATCTAGGGAAGATCGATAATAAAGATCCGTAGAATGCTGCGTCCTTGCAATGATCCGTCGAACGCACCCACTTCAACGAACCAGATCCTAATGCGCAAAAGAGATTTATTTTTTTGTTAATGGCTCAGGGATTCAAGAACAAATAGTGCTGATAACGTGTTTGAAGCAAGTATCTAGGCCAAAGACCTATGATATCTATTTATACTAAACAATGTGAATAGGTTGAGTACCCCAAGAGTCACCCCACTACATGGGGTGTTACACCACCATAATGGGGTGTAAATGGAGGGATAATGAGGGGGAGGCCAAGGGCCTGCCTTATCTCATAATAAATACCAACTTAAGTGACCTAATAGCAATTTCAATGATTTTAGAGACTAATTTCAAATATAAAATAGTTAATATATACTAATATGCATGATTCATGTAACTCAAGAAACCAAAAGAAATATTATCATCATCATCCCCTGTTTCTCCTTTTTCTGTTGAATTCAAGATCTTATAATAGAAAAACGCATTTTTTCAAACTAAAACTCTAAAAGGAATTTCGTTCAAAAGTTTGTAAGAAGTTAGTATACTTATTTTGCTTGAATAAAAATAATTTTTATAATACAAAAGAAACAGCAAAGTTTTTAGACCACGTGCAATATCTCACCTAGTCAAACTAAAAGGGTAAGTGACACATAGACAAAGCCAAAAAGATCGCTAGAGAGAATCGCATTGCTAGACCGCCGGATTTCACAGTCCAAAAACTGGCAACAACACCAGCCAACATCTTTTCCCCTAATGACTGTGTTTGATTTTGATTCGTTTGGTAGTATCTTGAAGTGCATGCAACAAATGAAACAGTGCAGGTATAGGTAGTAATTTGTGGCACAAGATTGTTTTTTTATTACACTTGAAAATTGGGAGTTACAAGATAGAAATTTCTATCTTGTAACTCAAAAGATATTTGATGAGCATAACGAGAGAAGAAGACATAAAGTACCAAATACAAGATAGAGACTATTGAACTCTGCTTTTTGTTAATACACTTCTCTTCACGGGATGTGACGAATACCTGGGGTTAGAGTTTTAACATAAAACTAGCTAGCATTTCCTTACATCATCGCACCACCAAGAAAACCAAGGGCCGGCCCAAGAAGCGCCGGAAAAAACTTTTGTTCTTTCAATAAAGCAATGGTATTGTATTTCTGAGAAGGTCCCATGGCCACCACTTCAATTGTTGCAATTAGTCGACTCTCTACGGAGCAATGAAAATACACTGACAAAAGTGAAAATGTGAGAAGCGCAAAGGCCAACCGGTTTGTGTACCCCGCCATCTCTTTCGTATCTTGTGAAATCAAATTTGATTTTCTAGAGTTTACCCTTCTTCTTTTGTACTCAACCTACAGCGTTCATGAATTTAATATTCTAGATTAATTACACATTAGTTAAATATATATATTTACCTTGTTAGTTAATTTGTCGAGATCTTGATCTAATTAGCATTTATGTTCTCAATAAATTCTTAAAATAACTTGATCACAAAAAAACCCCTAGCCTTATTTCATGTTAATAGTATGTTCAACAGAACGCCTTAAATCTTAGGGCTCTTTTGGTACATGCGTAAACAAAACGGGGTTAAGGTTTAAGATGGTAATTATTACTCTAGAATAGTTAGGGGAAAGGTTCCTTTTATTCCTCTGTTTGGTATGACCTAGCAAAGGGGTAACATTTAACCTGTTAAATTTTAACATTGTTTGGTATAGCCTATCAAAATGGATACATTAACCTAGTAGTGCGATAATTTTCATTTGAGCTTTATAAATGCTAAAATATGAGATTACTTATTTGATTATACATTATCACCATTTTTATGCAAATATTTCCTTGATTTAATCATATTGAAAAGCTAAAATCAACTCTCCCTGCCTCTAGTATCACAAAATAAATATAGATTTATTTTAATATCTCAAATTCCCTACTCTGCTTAGTGTCACATGAAAATCAATCAGACTTTACCCACACAAAAAGAAGTTTTCTTTTACAACCATAGCATATCAAGATATATCACTTTTATACCAAATCAATCATAACTCGACGTGTAATTCCAACATGAATACTATCACAAGATCAACAATAACATAAGAACTTATCCAATTGAGCAAACATCAGCATGAGCTCAAAAACACAAAACCATCAAATGAAGTTCAATATCAAACACATTTCCTCATATATGAACCCAAATACTGAAGCAATAGAGTACTGAATATAGCAACAAATAACATAGTAAAACATCCTTGATGCTCAACAGTAGAAACAATTATAATAGAAATCATACTATATATATAAGCCAACATAATAACTCCTAAACAAAGCATATTAAGCATCTTGATAATCGACTTCTTCCATATTCTCATTCTCGACCTCTTCATCAATTGTCGCATCCTAATACTACCCAATGATCAATTTCAAAAAATCACATTTCTCATCAACATCTTTCAATTGACGAAATAATGTGACATCTTCTTCGGACATCTCCCTTATCAACCTCAATATATCCATCTTGCCAAGACCACGAACTTCACCCAATTCATCACACAATCCTTCCTTAACATTCCTATCACCTCTATAAGCAGCCACAAGTTCTGCATTCTGCTTCTCGTTACTTTTCTCAATCATGTTCATCATATTCTTAAATTTTAATTGAAGCTTATTGATTTCTCTATCCTTTTTGGGTCTCTTCTTGCTATTCACCTTCTTTTCAAAAGTACCTGCATCAGAAGTCCCATCCTTTTGTTTGCTAGAAATATCATGAGTAGCGAGAATTTCATTCATTATAGAAGCAGAGAGGCATCATTGCTACTGATGTCCTGATCATCTCGATCTGCAGCACATGCAGAATTAGCTCCAGTAGCCTTATCCTTAGCATAGATTTAATTCATTGCATCGAATAGAGTAAAGGGCTTCCTATATAATCCACCTGCTTCTTTATGGCTCTGCAAAATATGAAACACATTCAGCATATTATTCAAAGCAAAAGATAAGTTTAATGGCTAAACCAGTTTGATCTTTGCCAAAATGCATTCATCAGTTTAAGGGGACATCATCCAAACAGATGCAACTATAGAACAATAGCACATTATAAAAATAAGGCTAAATGGCATTTAAATACCTTATAGTTTCACTCCTTAGCACTTATATACCCTTAGTTGTACTTCATAGCATTTATATACCACGGTTGGTCAAAATTGGCACGTTAACACCCTATATTTTGCAAACGTAAAATTTTATTCAAAAGTTCCCATATAATATTTATATGGTAATCTTATAACTTTCTCTCTAATAAGTTTGTTGAA
Source organism: Asparagus setaceus (assembly GCA_012295165.1). Taxonomy (NCBI): domain Eukaryota; kingdom Viridiplantae; phylum Streptophyta; class Magnoliopsida; order Asparagales; family Asparagaceae; genus Asparagus; species Asparagus setaceus. Next base: position 13,655,082 of record CM022703.1, on the reverse strand, counting down.
TGTGTTGTTAAATCTTTCTAAATTCTAATTATGAAATTCAATTAGGATACATTTAAATTAGAATTTGGGTAGGTTTAATAGTATTTTAATCGATATAAATCGTTAAGAAGCACTAAAATTAACATATGAATATTATATGAAAACTTTTGGATGAAAATTTTACGCTTGTAAAATATAGGGTATTAACTTGCAAATTTTAACCAACTAAGGGTATATAAACACTACTAAGTATAACTAAGGGTATATAAATGCTAAAAGAGTGAAACTATAAGGTAGGTATTTAAGTGCTATTTAGCCTAAAAATAATAGGAAAATATGACATAGATTACATTGGGGAATCCAAAACACATTTGGGGGAGCATGTTGTTTGAGAGGCACAAAGAGCTGAAACTCTTAAATTTTAGTATAGATTACAGACTCAACTTCTATCATGCAAGCTGGAGTTGCCCAAGCCATAAGAACTATGAAGTTCTTCTTACTAGTATGAGCATCCTACATGGCAAAATCCGTCTAGGTTGCCGAAAAATCCATTTAAAATGGCCATCCTAGACGGATATACGTCTAGCATGGTCCGTCTAGAATATTTCCGGGTCCATCTAGAATATTTCCGTCTAGGATGTCACATTCTAGATGGATTTTCCGTCTAGGATGAGCAAACTAGACGGACAAGCATCATAGACGGAAATTCCGTCTAGGCATCCTAAACGGATATAGCATATCTGTCTAGGACGCTATGCTACATCCGTCTAGGACGCTCATGGGCATCCTAGACGGATTTTCCATCTAGGATGTTGTGAGAAATTTAAAAAAATAATAAAATCTACTCGTTTATGCTCTTGCCTCCTGCTAACACATTATACAAATGATTATTGATATATTATCAATCTAAAACCAGACAAGTGCAAGGAGTTACTAGAAGGAAGAGGATTAAGCAAATTTATTTCATTATAGCAAATCAAACTTGATACAATAGTCGATATCATATATTGACCTTTCCAACATACAAAATTAAAGAAATTACAACAATTCATAAAATGGCATGCACAATTGCCAATGTTCACTAAATACATAAATCTCAACACAACAATCTTGACAAAACAAACTCAAGAAATACAAGAACCTTCTAAAATGACAGGTCCCAGTTCAGGTCAATTAGGTCCCAAATCATATCAAGTTGCCTTCTAAGTTCTTGCTATATCAAATTTCCTTCTAACATCCAGCCTGCATGAATTCACAGCAAAACATAAAGGGAATGAAATTGCTAGAAGTATCAACACCAAAAGAAACCAGTTACACTTTGCTGAAATACCAAGAAGAAATCATACTACAATGCCTTATTACTGATGTCAAACCTGAGACTTGATAACCAAGAAACCAAACGAGCCAAGGCCTGACAGTTTTTGAGCAAATCAAAAGATATCAAAAGCCTTGACAATCTGCCAAAAAAGAACATAGTCACAAGTTTGCAAAGTATATTAATTAGGGAGAAAATAATATTGAAGAAATTATAAGGCAAAGCCTCACAAATGACTATCAACTATAACATACACTGAAGGAGTATTTGATTAGTTAAACCTTACTGAAGAGTATTTGATTAGTTAAACATTAGTGTAACTGATCATGTTTTAGTTAATTCAAATGTCAAATACTTCACTAATCCATCTAGGACGTTCTAGGATATTCAATTTGTTACTAGTAAACTAATAAAATAATATAGCCCAACACCACAACTATGATCTTTGAACACTAAGGAAAAGAAAATCAATTTAACATAGTATATTGTAGGAAAGATCAAATATAGTATGATGGAAATAGATTGAATCCCAAAAGAGATTATCGAGACATCATGTCTTTGCCTTTGTGCATCAAGGACGGTGCATGAAAATAGAGAGCTTGCTCTTTACCCTCCTAAATAGATAGCAGTAAAAACACTATGAGCACACAGAACGTAAAAATATGTCCAGAAGACAATCATCTTCCTTCTATTATAACTGATTATCAATATTGAATTTCAGAGCTAGCAAGAAAGCTAGCCACTTGACATCAAATTTAACAAGGCTTTACAATAGGCAGTCATCATATATACCACTTGGTATATCCTAATATAGGATTACTCTCAACAACAAAAAAAAAAAAAAAAGAACCTTGAGGATGCTATATTGGTTGTTCATAGAATGAATACATTAAGAATCAAAATAATATGACAATTAAAAGGTCTATTTTGAGAATTAGATGGAGGAATGCTTACTTGAACCGCTTGCAAGTGTAATCCGAGATAAAGTTTCAGAATTACATCAAACAGCAAACACCCATTTGTTCATCTCAGCCATAACTAATTCAAGCAACAATATTGCTTAACAACATGGAAATAAACGACTATAATTATAGCAAACTTAGAAAGAAGAAAAGGGGGAGAAGTTAAACCTGATGCTTAATGAACTTCTGTGCCGAGAGAGTTTAGCAGGATAAGTTGTGGACGCACGAGGAGAATGAGGGGTGTTTGGAGGAGAGGTCTGAGGACGACTTCCAAGGTGAACGTCGGCGAGGGGATCTATGAACTTTCAAAGAAAATAATAAGGTGATGGACTAGGCACCCACAGATCTAGTCGGAAAGGGCAGATCTATATTAAGAGGCTTAGAGTTGTAGCCAGAGATGAGGATTTTGAGAGAAGATGACAAGGTTGCGGAGAACTCTGGTGAAATCTGAACAAGGGGCGACAGCGAGATCTGAATGGGAGATGACGACAGGCTTTGTTCATCGGCGTTGGTGTCTGTGTCGATGTCAGCCCTCTGGACGAAAGCGATGGTGGAGGAGGGAGTCATGGGTATCATGTCGGGGTTGTGTGGGCGGGTGGGGGAGGGGGGTGTTGGAGGAGCGCTGAGGGCATTTGAGAGAGACAATTAGGGCTCGGGGGACTAAAGGGATTGAATAGGTGTAGAATGAAATTTTTGGAGGGAAGGGATTTTGTTTCGATAGAAGTTGCGGGAACCAAAATTAAATTGGGCTCAAGTTCCGTCTAGGATGAGTGGGTAGAACATAAATTGATCATCCGTCTAAGGATGTGGGCATCCTAGATGGAAAAGATCCGTCTAGGATATTCCGTCTAGGATGTGCTGTTTTCTACTAGTGTGTCCAATAGACAATTGATTTTAATGCAAGCAGCGATGGCAAATCACAGAAGCATACAGCATATATTTTGAGATCTGGCCAGGGGTTTGGTTACTGAAAATATTACATTCCGGAAAAGGCTTCAAAACTAGCGTATACCCAGACTCACTTACATCATATTGCATTTATCAACAGGTTTTAGAATGAGAAATGATTCAAGCCTACACAATTAATCTTACAGTGTATTATTCGGTGTCTTATGGTTAATCTAGTGTGTATGCATCCTAAATTTCTATGAAAGACTCAAAAGTTGAATTTGAACCAAAATATCTAATTTAAGGCTGAATGACGTAACTGAACATATCACAAGTTCATCAGTTTGAACAACTACTAAGAGTGCAGATTGTATCAGTTGTTAGAATAACGAAAGTGAATCAAGCTACTGTATATTTATCTGGAATACTTTTCCATGGCAAGTGAATTAAAATGGAGTGGACACAGTAGAAAAGTCCTCAAGTTTGGTGCATATGGAAAATAGAAGTGTTCAAATTCAGAGTTACTATTGTCTACAATATCTAAATCAACATGGTCATCTTCTATGCATAAATAAACACCATAGGAGGTGTTTTTTCCTGGAATTTTCACTAAACATTAGGAAGATCAAGAGTGAATCATAACACATGACCATTTCAATAAGTAAGAAATAGTATGAAATATTAGCTAATTTGACTAGTAAATAAAGGCTATATACAACTAGATAACCAAATCTGATTAAAATGTATGTACTTAACCAAAAGAAATATATGTTTTTGCGCCTATAAACGTGTGCTTAATAAAAGTGTTTTGTGTGTGCTTTAACAGAGATTTTCTTGCTTTCTTGGAAGTAATAAGCAAGTCTGAAAATTTCAACTGAATTGCAGCTTTGTGAAATGTTATAATAGCTCGCAAAGAAAGGAGATTAATCAAGTTGTAAAAATTAAAAAGACCTCAAAAAAAGACCAGAAACAAATTGAAAATTAATTACTTACTTTAACTTATCCAGCATACACAGTACGTTTGCCCGTCACCATCTTTAGATTATCGTCCCAACCAAATCAACTAGCATGCCTCCTAATCTCTAGAAGTGCATAAAACTCTCTCTTCAGGTATCTCAATCTTGAATCAATATTAGCAACTTTCAGACCGCAATTTGGTATCTTTCTTTCCAAAAGACGTTCTAGATGCTTCATGTACCCCGAGGAAAAGTTACCATCAGATTTCCACTTTCCATCTCTATGCATGTCCAATAAACAATCAATCATTGCCTTATCTTCTTCAAATGTCCACGCTCTCCGAGAGGTGTAATCATCATCCTTAACTAGAGGAAGCACATTGACATTCTCCGTGCTACACAAAATTCCCGGGTAAATCAAATCAAGCTAACAGTATAATGCACTGTAATATTGCCATACATGTGCTTCTCTCTGTGTTACATGGAACAAAAAGAAATGGTCACTGATTTCTATTTATTCATTGTTTAGCAAGTACATCAAATCATTTTCTTTTTTCTCTTAAGATCAATATAATACATAAAGCATTCAATGAACAGAAATCATCAGATAGTAAACTATCACAGTTGCAATCATAATTTGTCTAAACCAGATTTTCATTACATGTTACTTTCTAGTGTTGGCTGTTTTTCTGTGACATTTAATTCTTATTAGTAAGACAGTGCAACTTGTCAACCATGTGAGCTCAATTCAATTGTATAAGGTATAAATGCTATCAAATAATGATGTGGTGCAACTTATCAGAGAAGAACAAGCAAGTTGTAACCTTAACCGGGGGAGGGTCCAGAAACTTTGGTCATTGAAAGTAAGAGTATAAGTGTAATTGTTGTCTACAATTACAAATGTCTTTTCTTTTCCTTTGTAAAATGACTTATAAAATGATAAAAGTTAATCTTAGAAGACAATGATTTATTTTTGTAACAAGACTGTAATTATAGCAAGCGAACAGTTATAATCACAGCTAACCATGTGACAATTAATCATTCTCACGAAGAGTATGATTCTAACCAGTTATATATTGTTGCAATCAGGCATATAACTAACGCTAAATTATGATTCATGTACATAGAATTACTTCTACTCTAAACAGTAAGTGAGAGGGTACAAGAAAATACAAAGACCTTCAAGCAAACAAATTAGATGTTTAAATTCTGTGAAAAGCAGAAAAAATGAGAAAATTCATTAAAAATCACAAGGAAAGCAGATAACATTTACAAGAAGCAGCTGCAGCAACAGGAAGAAGAGCAGAGCTTAGAATATTAAAAAAATTATAAAAATAATACCTTTGGGAGCAGTCAAAATAGAACTCAGTGGAGGCTGGACAGAATCTCGCCAGAGAGAATTACCAAGAGCAGCAAAGGTGCTATCAAGACACCACAGCACAAAATTACCAAGAGCCTAGAAGTAAAAAAAAAGAAAGAAAAGAAAAGAAAAGAAAAATGGTATTCCAGAAAATTGAAACCACAGCAAATACGTTCACCTCAGGTATTTCACATTACATATATAACCAACAATTTAAATATGGATTTTCTTGAATGACAGTTCCAACAACTACAAAGTACTATTTTCATCAAATCATTCCAAAATTTAGGGATAAAAGAATAAAAAGCATCAAACTTTGCACATAGATAATAAAAGTAACAAACATCTAGTTGACATTCCTTTTTGCTATCCAATTATTAAACATATGAGTAGCCAAATCATTCCTCCAATTTGTCCATTCATTGGAGGTATCAACAATGCGAATGAAAGCTCGTTCATGCATTTCTTCAAAATTGTTCTGCATCCAATCATCTAAAGTAGATTCCAACAGATCAACCGACATTTCTCTTCGAATGAGATTATGCAGGAGACAATATGCCATTATCATATCGGTCACCGCGCCAACTTCATAAAAGCAACAATTCCTAAGAAACGCCCAGCGCATCTTAAGCAATCCAAAACATCTCTCTATCACATTCCTAGTTGCCGAATGTTTCATGTTAAAGACTATATATGCTTGAGTTAGTGTTAGATTGTATTTTCAAAAAGGACTTGTCCACAAGCAAGGTCTCCCTTTTAGGTAAACGAATATCAAGGAACATTTCAACCAACCAAGGATACCTTTCTCCTAAATTCCCAGCCACCAAGCAGCTAAACTTTGTCCACAGCTTCTTTATTTTTTATTTTATGTGTAAACATGCATGAGATTAACTAATTGAAAAAACATTCTCACACTAAACAAATCATCATACAGTTAACAGAAAGAAAAAGTTTACAATATTGACAGGTTCAGAGCACTGCTCAACACAGACTATATATGCTTGAGCTTGGATGAGTACCTTTTTTCAGTTATGAAATAAAAGAATGCAGATGTAGAGATGAAAGGGTATTGGTTTGGCTCAGTCTTTCACGTTTCAATAGCCTAAGAGAGGTTTTCAGAGTATACAATATTTGCAATGAGGCCGAGACGAGCCAATATCACTCCTTCTCTTCACTACTGCAGCTTTGCTAGGCTTTTCCTTCTCTTCAAGCTCTCTAATCTCTTACTAATGGTATGCAGTACCTTAATCCTCTTCTATTCTTATCTTTTCCCCCTCCTTTTTACAGGTGCTCTGTGATTCTAGTTATCTAATTTGGTTTTGTCAACAAATCAGTTTCAGGATCTTTGGTGATAATCTACCGCCTATTTCTTTCCATTCTTAATTATGTACATTAGGTGTTTAGCATTATCAGATTCTTCCCATTTGCTTTAGATAACAAAAAGTACAGCTAATGTGACATTATACAGCAATTGAAATAATTTAAAATTCGAGATCAATGCTGGAATAGAATGAGATTAAATGAATATGATGTCAAGGTCTGTTATATCTGTGAAGCATTTTAGCAAACACCTAGCAAGCAAAAAAAAAAAATTAAAAATCACATGGGTTTTGAAGGAGTACAGGATAACTACACCAAGTAATAAAATAAATTTTGAGAGGAGACTTAACATTAGATCATTGAGCAAGCGAAACCCTAACAAACCCTAGAATTCTATAGGAATTGGGATCAGATCTCACCTCTGAATTCGACCAAATAAGCAGACACCACCAAATCTAACCCCTGCCAACAAAATCTATGACAGAGAGAGAGAGAAACAAAATCTATGACAGAGAGAGAGAGCGTGTGGGGGTAATTTTAACAAAGAGGAGGAAAACAACAATGGAGGAGACGAGATTGCGGGCGAGAGAGAAAATTTTGAAGACGAACCTGAAGAAGCCGAAACCCTAGAAGTGTGCTCTAGCGAAATGTATTACCGCTGAGATGCTCGAGTTTGAAAATGTGAAAAAAAAACAATGGAGGAAACGAGATTGAGGGCGAGTAGGTTGAAGACGACGAAGGGGCAGAGAGAGGGAAAAGCGAGAGCGGAGGCGAGAGGAGAAAAGGGTATTACTAAATACCGCCCTGAAATTACTACCTACCGCCCTACTTTTGACCTTTTTACCCTTTTTGCATATATTCAAAATTTCTAAAATCAAATCCTCTCAAACCCAAAAACTTGTCAAAATCAAAAACCTCTCAAATCGAACTTCACAATGTCTGAACAAGGACCCGGAAAAGGCAAATGATTCATGGTATGTTGTTTTTTTTCGTGAAATTCGTAGTAGATTAGAAAATTTAGAGAATTTGAGGCTGCCATGACCGTGGCTCAATCCCTAAAATTGAGCCACGCCCATGGCCATGGCGCAGATGGGATTGAGCCATGGCCATGGTCAGGCTCAATCTTGGTGAGCCACCTCCATGGACATGGCTCACCAAGATTGAGCCACGACCATGGCCATGGCGCAGATGGGATTGAGCCATGGCCATGGCCGTGGCTCAATCTTGGTGAGCCACCTCCATGGACATGGCTCACCAAGATTGAGCCACGCCATGGCCATGGCGCTGATGGGATTGAGCCATGGCCATGACCGTGGCTCAATCTTGGTGAGCCACCTCCATGGACATGGCTCGTTATTAGTGAGCCACCTCCATTTTTTTTAATTTTTTTAATTGTGATTTTGATTAATTTTAGTTTATATGACCTTTTTTTTATTAGACATCAAAGCCGCCAACTTCTCGACAGTTGGAGTTAGGGAGTGCCGCAAACTCTGGACACCGACACGTTAGGACGCGAGGTGTTACCATGTCCCAGCGTAGGCGTCCAAAGACTGATATGCAGACTGGGGACTCGGGAGTGCATGATGAGCAGTCTGTTCACCACGAGCCCTTGTATTTTGATTCGGACGAGCTTTGGATAGTGAGGACTCACTGCTGCTGCTTCTGAACGTTAGGAAGGGTAGAGGCGGTCGTTTTATCGTTCAATCGGCGCCGACATCGGGTAAACAAATTGCTTCAGACGTTGGCATTTATTAACTGTTAATTAGTAGTAATTTGTTTATTTATTAATGATTTTATTTATAAAATTAATGATTAATTTTTATGAGTAGTAAGTATGAATTAGTGATAAAATTAAGTAGTATAGTAGTAATTAGTTAAATTATTTAGGTTTATTGTTAGACTTTTATGATTAGTCTAGTTAGTAGTAATTAGTTTTAAAATTAATTAGTTTAGTAAAAATTTGATGAATTATTTGATGATTAATTTTAGACTTGCATGATTAGTTTAGTTAGTAATTGGTTGAATTTTTTGGACTAATGTTTGACTTGCATGATTAGTTTAGTTGTAATTATTATTATATTTGTTATATTGTATAATAATAATATTTCGTAGTACAAAACGATCGAAGACGATGATCCGAGTTGGTTAGTTAGATCGCCCGATGAGCGGTGGCCCTAGGGATGGTAATCGTTATTCCTAGTTTTCTTGGCCACGTAGCATCCCATATGTGGTAGGCGAGACCCGATCCCTTCTTAAGTGCCGAGCGAGTGAGTGTTATCAAGACATTGCAAGAGTGGTACGGTCGGATGTCTCCGAGTCGATTGAGTTAGTTGATAGTACCGGCTTGTCGCACCTACAGTTCTCCATGTTGGCACACTTGGATTGGCCACTGATCTGTGCTTTCGTCGAGCGGTGGCAGCCAGACACAAACTCCTTTCACATGCCGTTCGGGGAGATGACCATCATGATGCATGATGTCTGGCATATTCTGCGTATACCAGTGGACGGAGGGTTGATTTCTGCCGTGCCTAGTACAGCGGAAATGCAGAGTGAGCTTATGGACTTGTTCGAGTTCGATGCGGATCAGTTGAAACGAACTTTTGCCAGTGGTAGAGTTCTAAATCAGACGGTCATTAATAGATGCCAGGTCGCGGGTGATCGGGATGATATAGATCGGGCGATAGGATGGGTCTGGTTGCTGATCGGTTCCACTTTGTTTGTTGAAAAGAGTGGTGGGAACAGGATTTTAGCGTCTTGCCTCCATGAGCTTAGGGACGGGTTGGCCGGTGTCGACGCTTCCTTCTCGATCTAACAGTGACTATGTAAGTTGGTTAATAATTGTGTTTTAATTTAGCCAGAATTTTTTAAAATATTGAAAGCATTTAATGTTGTGTGTGTGTTTTTTTTTCTTTTTTCTTTTAGTGGGTCAGCCGCTTTGCTCAGATTACAAACAACGTAATCAGAACTTTACGTGAAGTGGACGAAGATAAGGCGGCGCCACATATGGCAGAGGTGGAGCAGTTCATGGCGGATTGGCATTTGGCCAATTGAATCTTTTGTTTTTGTAAAAGATTGTATATTGTTCAAAAAACTTGTAGCATTAAAAGACTTTATAGTCGAGACTTGTCTGAAACGTGTTATTAACCTTCGATGTAGTTCAAATCATTTAGCTATTATTATCTAAAAAACCTTGCTACTTATTATAAGTTACTAGACTGTTATTAAACTAATGGGCACTGCGGGCCAGTCTATCCCATTGATCTCTCCTACGTTGATAAAGTCTATCCCAACCATCAACGCTATCTTCCCCGCTGAACCATGTTCTCGCTATAGGGTACAGGAAAACTGAGCCAAATCAAGACGAATAAAGTGATGGAGCGAATTCCTAAGTGAGCAATCACCATCTCACGCTCGCCGAAGTTGCAACTAAGGGTGCACGAATGGCAACATAGTAAGACATGCATAATAGTTGGTCCCTCCATTGCCAACCCGTAATAAAACACCGCCGTTATAAATCGTAGCAATAGCAAATAAGTCCTCGGAGCTGTCATATAGTGCTCGGACCACATCCCGCCCACCTAAGACGCTCGATTCCTTGGTCGATCCGCCAACGCACACCCTCGCGTAGAGATCACGGTTGCAAGAGATTTCGTTTGCAATGTGATTTTGTACCTAGTAATAAAGTTAAGTGCAAATAAATAAAATTAATCAAACTTATATCAACCTAAGAATTAAAATGAAATTTTAGAAATAATGAGGTATTGGCAAATAAGACTTACGATGCGCCACTTTGTTACATCGCCATACAAATAGTCCGCTAGAACGGAATCCACAATTCCGTCTCCAAGTACATCGAGATATCCAACAACGCATCTGTAATTACTCCCACGATCTTGTCCACGTGTTGATAGTCATGGATATCGGTCGCCCACCATCCGTAACATTAATTTTACTTATTAATATTTACGTAATTATGAGTAACGGTAAATTAAATAAAATATCTTAATTTATATTCGCACGCACTCAGCTTGTAGACGATTATGGACGGATGACGAAGACCCGCTACCACGACTAGTGGATCTAACTACTTGACCGACCATGTCCACGACCCCTCGATCAGATTCCCACCCATCGGGCTCACGCCTCGCCGATGTACTCCCCTGGCCGACCTCTTGGGTTCGTCCTCTCCTCGGTTCACAAAACTTCTTTGCTCAGGTGAAGTTGATCGTTGATGAGAAGAGCTACGCTATAACAACTACGGATCGCCTGGTTGAGCTCGTGAACAAGTGTACCGAGGTACCGGTGGTCCTCCCAAATATTAGTACTTGGTACCGGTCTAATCGGTCTTGCCCAACCCCGATCTCAAGTCTTCTCCAAAATATGTGGATCTCATCGAAGTCCGATCGGGTCTTCGACGATAGCTCTTCACCACATGCACAAGGAATCGATGTATTTTTCAAGACACATCCGCATCGATCATACACATCATCACCCAAACCCTCATCCGCCTCCACCATCATTAAGTAGCATCAAACAAGAGTGGGAAACACGAAATGTCAACCGATGGAATGGAAACATCAGATATTGGATCGCTTCTACTGCTCTACATTCTTCAAGTGTGAACCTTCAAATCAAACATAAAATTTAAATTACTAATTATAACAATAATAAATACAACTAAAATAATAACAACATTAATAATTGTAATTAATAAGTAGCAAATAATTACATTAATAATTCTAATAAATAAAATATTAAGTATGCACTGATCCGGGTTAGTTGAGAATCAATTTCCTTGTTCACTTTCTCCCATACATTATCTAGAGAACCAAGAGACGAAAGTGAAGCCATTGCTTTAACGAGGAGTGTGCACTCTCCACTCGACATGTAGTAGTGTTGCCAAAGTGTAGAACTTTGTTGGTCCAGCAATGTAACTTCTCCTTGTGCACTAACCATGTGCCCTCAAGATAAGATATGACACTTGATACCGCCTCACCGCCTCATGTGCATCAACGCTATTTCAGATTCGATTTCGTGGAGCTTGCATGATTCTTCTCCACTTGCCGCTCTTGACTCGCTCAAAGGTCCTATTCTTTCCACAAAGATTGTACACTCTTTCTTCTACATCCTTGTTGATGTGCCAGGTACAGAGCAAGTGGGCAGTGTCTGAAAACAGCTCCATAATCGGTGTCATCAGCCCCAACTCCCGATCAGTGACAATAGTCGTCGGACGCAAATCACCAAGCAAAAACCTCAACTTATGCAACACCCAACGATAGCTCCTATCGGTCTCATCCTTCATAATTGCATATGCTATCATGAAATTCTTGTTACTTGGAGTCATCCCGATAATTTCAACCAAAGGAAACTTGTACCTGTTGGTTTTATAGGTTGAATCCAAGCCAATGAACCAGTGGTAGGTTCGGAGTAACTGCACTGAATCTGGATGTGCCATAAAAAGATGAGTAATGGCGTGAGTCTCCTGGTCGGCATCCGTCCAATGAACATAATTGTTCTCCACAGCTAGATGATAAAACTGACCGACGACATCTCTATCCTCAAAACTAGCCTTTCGCAAATCTTCTCTACAGTTGTACACATGTCTACTAGTAGGCTTGTCGTCCGGAACCTGTTCCTTAATAGCCGCCAAGATATGAGCCGGTTTTGCTTGAGCCGCATCATGTCCTTCACAATTTTTTCGATGCAGACTAAGTCCGCCATCTGTCGATGTCCCTCGATAAATAGCCATCGCATGGTTGTGCTTACCTCTATCTCCAGGCTTTGTAAGAATTGCCCATCCACGGAAATCATAGTATTCCACCAATATCGCAAAAGGGCACTTGCAAGCTTTCGTCTTGGTATTCTTCCGAATGGCGGAATCCAAGTTTCTCATAACCCCCTGTACCGTTCACCACGGTTACATTTCAATACCTTCACCCGACCTCCTTTTTTGTGCGAAGAAATAACTAACTCGAACCCATTTCTAATTGCCGTTTGTTTCGCCCAAGTTATTGCTTCTACATCGGTCTGAAAATAGGTTGAATTGACGAAACGTAGACTGTAATCAATACCATCGCCACCAAAATCTTCCAAAATCACCGAAAATGTAATTACAAACATTACTTAACCTAATTATAACAATAAATGGACAAGAATAGATGTTAAGGGATGTGGCGCACTAGGAAGGAGCCACAGCCATGGCCATGGCTCCTTGAAAAGGACACTGACAGCCTTTTTCAGGACCACACCCATGGCCGCGTGGCGACCGAAAAGGAGCCACAGACCATGGGTGTGGCTCCTTGAAAAGGAGCCACAGCTTTCAAAAGTGATTTTTTGGGGTAAAAATCTACCTCCTCTTCCACCATCTCCGGAGTTCTCGGGTTGTTCGACATTCCAATTTGTCGATAAACGAACTCAAATTTAGCTCGATCTAAAAGAATTTGAGTTAGGAGTTGGAAATTGCTTTGGCGAAAAAGGGTTAGGAGTTGAGAGTAAAAGAGTGCAAAGGGTAAAATGGTCAAAAGTGGGGCGGCAGGTGGTAATTTCCGGGCGGTATTTAGCAATTCACGGAGAAAATCTCGACTTTTTTCAACTCTAGCTTCACCCGTGAACAATTGATTCCTTTAACGGGTGTTTATCAACTAAGAGTGTGTTTGTATTTCAATGGGGATAAGGGAAGTTAAGGGGATGTTTGGTTCACATGCTTTAGGAAAATTTTTGAGAAATGACAGTTTCATAAATAAAATATTTTCTACAATTACAATTTTATATGTTTGGTTCACTTTAGATTTAGGGGGTGTTTGGTTCATTTTCTTGAAATTATATGAAATGTTTTCCACCCAAATTATAGAAAATATTTTCCACCCAAATAAAGTTTTGAGAAGTAAAAAGTACAAATTTTCCTTTTCTTTTGTTTGGTTTAAAACAAGAAAATGGGCTTTGGTACTTTATAGAAATGTCAAGTTTTCCTTTTCTAGGAAGTTGTTTGGTTCAAAACAAGTAAAAAAGTACGGGTTTATTACTTTTTTAATAGTATTGTCAATTTTCAATGAGATTTCCTCTCAAAATACTAGGAAGTTGTTTTCCCACTATTCTCAGTACTTTTAAGAAATGTTTTCCATAAATTTAGAGTGAACCAAATACATGAAAACTCAATTATAGGAAAACTTTTATTTACGAAACTGCCATTTCTCAAAAAAATTTCCTAAAACTTGTGAACCAAACACCCCCTAAGGAAAACATAGTGAGAGAATAGACTGGAAGGGAACAGAAGGGAATTCTATTCTTTTTGGTTACGCCCTATTTTAGGGGGTAACAAATTTTATGTCATTAGAGGTTGAACCAAGAGGAACTAGGGTGAATAACTTTACCTCTAAAATATTCCCAAACAAAGTGAATGGTTCCCTTAACTTCCCTTCTCTCTTATTCACCTCAATCCAAACAAGCCCTAAAAGTTCTATCAGAACCCCCTACACGTGAGAGTTTCAGATCCGCGAATGGGGCCAGTAAAATAGCTATACTATCCCCCACTTATATGGATGGTCCGAAACGCCCCGCACGGTGCGAGGCGTTCGGAGAGGACCTGTACTCGTGTTTATCCTACCCCTTTATCCGGTTATACTTCCACCGTCATACATGGTTAAACTTTAACCATGGTGATATTTTAATAGGATACCAAATATGGATAAGAGTAGGTTAAAATTTAATAGGATAAACTTTAACTCCCTTTACCCATGTACCCAACGAGTCCTAAGATTACTTCTTAACATAATATATAACACCAGTTATCATGCATACTATTTACTATTTTTAGCTAAACCCTTCAACTTTATCGCAAATTAAGAGAAATAATAACACAAGTTTCAGAAATAATTCAAAAATAGTGGAATGAAGTGGTAACATTCTCCCTATTTGTCACAAAGTATGAAAGAGAGCCAATGGAAACACCTGATCACAACAGAAATTCATAGATGATCCCAATCGAATTTATAAATCTATGTATGGGTGCATGTCAGCCTGTGATCACTAAATTAACAAAATTTCCCAAATCTTCAACCTATAATATGCCCAGCATTATGCATGGTCTACTATAATCAATTCTTTTCAAATCTGCTTGAACGTTCTACCAAAGTCTCAAGTATTTTAGACTAATTAACCTAAAGGCTGGATATTGCATGACAACACCAAGGTCATGTATCTCATCGCGTTAAATTAACGAAAGATGCCAGGCACCACAATGGACTTGGCATCTTTTGTTAATTTGATATATCTAAAAGTGATATCTTGTTTGGAGGAGTGGACTACAATGTTAAAAGGGATATACTACACTTGATACGATTTGTTGAAGGGCAATTACCAGTTAGATATCTAAGTATTCCACTGACATCAAAGGCTCTTAACATCTCATGACTGTGGAGTGCCAATAGAAAGAATAGTGAAAAGAGTTAACTGCTGGACTTCTAAATTTCTCTCTTTTGCAGAGAGGTTGTAACTTGTCAAATTTATTTTATACAGCATGGAAAGTTATTGGGGAGGCATCTTCATCTTACCAAAAAAGGAGATTAAAGTAGTGGAGCAAGTTTGTAGGGATTTTATTGAGGCAGGGATGCTTCGTAATCATAGAAAATCTAAAGTTGCTTGGTCTAGTGTCTGTTTACCTAAGATGTGTGGTGGACTTAGTTTGCAGAACATGGAGATTTTCAATATTACACTGATGCTAAAACTCATATGGGCTTTGACACAGAAATCTGACTCTATGTGGGTGAAATGGGTGCATGGATGCTACGTAAAAAATCAAGACTTTTGGAATATCAATAAAGATTTGGGTTCTCATGGCATTTCAAAAAGCTGTTGAAATTCAGAAATGAGGCTTTGAAATGTAGCTTACAATGTATCTACTAGCAGATGGATTGGGTAGGCTCTTGCTTACTCTACTGCTACTGCTTATAGAACTGTTGCCCCTTCTGGAACAAGGCAAGCTTGGCCAAAACTGGTATGGAATCGATTTACTCTCCCTAAGCACTCCTTCCTTTTTTGGGTTACTTGCTTACATAGATCGACTAAAATAGGCTTCTAGCTATTGGAGTTATTGAGGAGAATAAGTGTATTTTCTAAAATGATCAACCAGAGACTAGAGATCATATTTTTTTTTTTTTTTTGCTTGTCATCCATGCACATCACTTTGGACTCAACCTATGGCTCTTGTTCAAGAGTTTAACATTCCTAATGGCTGGTCTGATGTTTTACTTTGGATGAACAGAAAGTTTAAAGGAAATTCCTCCGTTGCTTGCGTAAAGAAGGCTCCAACTGCTACTTGTATGTATCACATCAGAAATGTAGCTATTTTCCAGCATAAAAGTAATGTGTTGAATGACAGCTTGAGGGATAGAAAGTTTGATATCAGTATTTCGTGCAGCAGAATCATAAAGCTCAAAGATACTAGAGCTAATCATCGATGGTGTGAAGCTATGTGCATATATGCTACCTTTGTTTCAAGGAGGAGAAGCAATTCTAAAGGGCAATGAATACTGCTGAGAGAGTATTTTCTTTGAGAGCCATGAAGTGGTAACTTTGAATTTGTACATGTTTGCCTTGTTTTTTGTTTTCTTTTAGAGAGTGATGCTTGATAGCTGAGAGGGCTACCTCAAGCAAGTTGCATGGAGAATAGTTTTGTTTCTATTTTCTACACTAGTAAATAAGATTACTTACTTACCCAAAAAAAAAAACACAAAACAAAACAAAACAAAAGATGCCTCTTTTTCGAACCCCAAAGGTTTTATTTGTATATTATTCTTTAAATCATTCGCGTACGGTTCTTATGACAAATAGGTAAATCAAGCAAAATTTGACTAAAATAAGCACTGCAATGGAATATAATGAAAAGGTTACCTTGACATGTGGGTTCTCCACCAAATTCAAATTCGTAAACCTAGCGATGGATAAAACTGAAGGGGAAAATTAGAAACTTAACCTACAATCACAAGTAATTGTAGGGTAATCCATAAAACTAACATAAGAATAAGAAATAATAAAGAATACAAATAAAAAAATTAAAAATCAACACTTACAACCAATAAATTTAGTTTCTTTCATCCATCAAAATTCAGCCTAGACAATAACCAGCATTGTAAATTTAACATTATCTATAATTTTCGGCTGTAAGAGGTGGGGAGTTGAATAGCCACTTCAATTAATGGCAATCACAATTAGTGGGTTGAAAGAGATCGTGGAAGGTTGGATTGTTAGAGAGGGGAGGGAATTGATATCCCTGGAGTTGCAAGAGGAGTTGATCGGTCTTATGATTTTGGCTTTTAAACAGATGTGTTGCAAGAGAGA
Source organism: Asparagus setaceus (assembly GCA_012295165.1). Taxonomy (NCBI): domain Eukaryota; kingdom Viridiplantae; phylum Streptophyta; class Magnoliopsida; order Asparagales; family Asparagaceae; genus Asparagus; species Asparagus setaceus. Next base: position 13,637,967 of record CM022703.1, on the reverse strand, counting down.
AATTTGGTGAAGTTGAGACAGAGAGAGAGAGAGGGAGAGAGAGAGAGATTAAGAACCATTTGCAGTTTCTTTTAGAGAGAGAGAAAAAAATAACTATTCAAAGAAATGACCTCAATTAAATTGAGAAGAAACAAAGAACCATTTGCAATTTCTTTTAGAAAGAGAAAAAATAAGGCAAAAAAATGCTTGTAGCCCCGAAATGCTAAATGGAATTCGCGCCCCTTCCCCAAGACTTTGTCAATAGCCCAAAACCTTCAAAACTATAGTTTTTATTCCTTTAGCCCCCTCTAGCTCATTTAAATCCCATGGAACTACCTTATTTAGATGTTATGATATGATGAAAATACCCTTGACAGTTAACATGAGAGAGAAAAAATTACTGGCAGAAATTTCGGATTGCCAGTTTCATCATGCGGCTGCATTTAATGCTGATTAAAAAAGCATTTTGGAGGGAAAAAACTAAGTTCCCTCCAATTTAATTCCTATAACCATCTTCTACCCCATTCAAAGATCTCCATCTACTCTCTCTCCCCCGCCTTCTCTCATGGCCATTAAATTCTCTCCCTAAGTCCTCTTTGCTTCTTCACTTACTAACTTCAAAATGACTGAATGACTCTAGCAAAATCATTAGTTTGAAGTATCAGGTGTCCCAAAGGCTTGAACTCCCATTGGAATGTCTGTCCCTGAAATTCATATCTGAAAGGGAAAAGAATTTAGTTTTGCAATTGAAAACGACGATGAGTTGAGCTTGATGTTTGAGCATTGTCTTCGTAATGGATTTGTAGACATTAACTTGTGTGCTACTGCAGTTGTAGATGCTTCAACTCCTCAGAACAACCAAAGTTCACCAGAAAATGTATAAGGAAATATATTTTTTAACAATTTATTTCTAAAATTATAGTAATAGATGTTGAAGGTATAAGTTAGGTGTTAAGCTTTTTAATTGGTCGTTAACCATATAGGTTAGTTGCTAAGGTTTTTAGTTGGTTGTTAAAGTTATGAGTTAGTTGTGAATATTATAGTTGTTAACCTTAATGATTAGATGTTAAGGTTTTTAGTTGGTTGTTAACCTTATGAGTTGGTTGCTTGCTCTATTTAGTTACTTGTTAACCTTAATGATTAGTTGTTATGGTTATGATCTAGTTGTTAACCTTATGAGTTGGTTGTTAACCATATTAGTTAGTTTTTAATGTTTATAGTTGACTATAAAGTTTTTAAGTTGTTTCTCTACTGTATTAATCTAATACTATCTTCTCACCTTTATAAGATAATTCCGACGACCAATTCCCAACGCACGGCCGCTATGCTTAGCCACACTTTTAATGATGGGCGTATTCCTAACGATAATCCTTTCGACAATACTATCATGATGATCAATGACATGATTACCTACAAAACCAATATCCTAGCTTAGTGGCACACAACCATGCTTGAAGAGGAATAGAAATTTGATAGTGCTATAGAAGTTAGATTAGCACTTCGCTACTATTTCATTGTAAAAAGGTTTGTGTATGATGTTTACCATAATGAACAAAAATATATAAGAGTGCGTTGTTGATATAAGGACACATACAAATGCTGTTGGATTCTATTCGTTTCCCCAATTATAAATTGCTCGACTATGTCCATAAAGAAATTCCACGCTACCCACAATTGTGGTCCACATGGAGCTAATGCAAAGGATCATTACATTTAATTACACTTTTATATCCTCATTATTTATTTTTATTTGAATATATATATATATATATATATATATATATATATATATATATATATATATATATATATATATATATATATATATATGCTAATAATATTTTTATCTTAATTTATAGGTCATGAAGATTTATTAAATAAGAGCTCAAAGCAACCTAATATACCTCCACTTGAAGCCTACTAGAAGCCTAGAAGAAGCTAAGAAAGGCCCAAATAAAGCCCAAGAAAATCAGTGCAAAAATGATCCAGATCGCACATTGATGGAGGTGCTACAACGTATTTCAAGTAGAAGTGTTGAAGAAAATTTTATTTAATCTAGCTAAGAATTAGATAGTATTGTCCATCATTCAATTATGAATCTAATGAATCAAGTTTGAGTCAAATCGAAATTGTAGAACTCAAGATATAATCATTTTAGTGAAGCAATGGTAGAACCATAATTAGAGCTGATCGATTCGCTAATTGATTAGTGCTCAACATAATGCAATTAATGGCTGATTTTGATTTCTTAGAGCCCACAATTGATCCAAGGGCTAATATTAATTATTTTAGGCTATAAATAAGGGTATCGAGTGAGGGTTAGAATGTGTAAAAATTTATTTTAGAGAGGAGTGTTACTCTTAATTGAGAAGACCATTCAAAATTATAAACTTTTTATTTTATAATAAATAAAAAATTTCTTCCATTTAAGTTTTATTCTTCTTCTCTTTTGATGATGAAGATAAATATTTACTTCATAAGGGGCCAACCCTTAGAATGTAAGTTTTATTTTCCTCTTTTATTTTCTTATTTTAAAATTACATATTTTAGGATTTTGGTTCTTATTTTTATTTTATGTTTGGTAGATTAAATTTATTGCTTTGTAGGTTAGATCTATTTCATACTTTGTAGTATAGATTTATTTCCTTGCCTTTTATTGCTTTGTAGTGTAGATTTTATTTTTCTTTCCTTTTATGCTTTGTAGAGTAATTATTTTCTTTCTTTATTTGCTTTATAGTTTATATTTATTTTTATTCTTTAATACTTTCTGGTATATACTTTCTTTCTTTATTTTTATTTTATAATATGATTAGATAATTATTGTAGGAAATCTCGGATTACATGAAACTAGTTTAATTTCCTTTTGTATTTTTTAAATTGCTCTCTTTGTGCTTAAATGATCATGCTTTCCTTGTGTGATTTGATAGGTTATGGTTATTCAATTCTAGTATTACTATCTAGTTATTTAGTTTTTTTATTAGTGATACTATTGCTTAGATATAATTTTGATAGGTTATGCTTATTTTAAATAACTTGATACTCTATGCTTAGAAATCTAAAAATATGTGAATAAAAAAGAGTAATTCTTAAATGCAATTTGAAATTAACTACTAGATTTATCCTAGATTCATATTCTCCTCTCTTGATTTTCTCCATCTTTTCATTCTCTCATTGTTTTGATTCCATTTTGTTTTGATTTGTTTTATTTTGTTCTTCTCTTTCTCTCATTCTTCCCTCTTATTTTAGCCTTTTATTTTTATGATAAACCTCTACCAAAAATACACACCACTTTTATTTACATACTCCTTAGTTTCCTACACAATCTAAGAACCCAAATAAGATTATCTTTCTAATACTCTCCTTCCCCGTGGATCAAGATCTTAAATACTATAACTTGATTGGTTTGTACTTGCAACTTAGCATAACTTTATCCACATCAAAATATTAGTGCCATTGCCAGGAAAAGTATTTGTAATTAGGATTTTTCTATCTTGGGTCTTTGATTTGTGTGTTTCATTGTGACTGATTGAATTAAAAGAAGTTTAAAGATTGTAGAAGAAGATTTTCTTGAAAATGTGAGTTCTCTTTCCTGTGATTTTCAATTCCACCCTCTAGTTTAGCTTTTCACATTAGAGACAATTAGGAACTAAAAACAAATCTTTTCTCTTACTGGTCATAATAAAATCCATTCTCCACTTGAATAATTACTAACCAAGATAATAAATTCACATAAGAGCTCTCTTTCTCACATTTGTTTGATTGTTGAACCTAATTAAAATTTTTTTTGCATCCCCTCAGTAGTTGCTTTTAATTCTAAGGGTTGAATCACATATAGTTAGTAGGAATTCACTAAAGTGATTTGAGCACTCACTTGAAAATACTCTTAAGGGTAAAAAAAACTCCCTAATTAAGACAAGGTGAGGCACTACATCACCCTTTCCTTAGCCCAGAAATCACTAATTCCTCACTACACAAACCCAAGCTTTCTAAAACTCATTGGATATTGACCCTTAAGTATTCGAGCTCACTAAGGAACAATAAATTCTTAAGTAAATCGATTTGAGTTTATTTAACTCTGTTGGTGTCTAAGACAAGGTTTAGAGGTTGCGTAAGGCGCTTCGCAAGGAAAAAATTACTTAATTGGTCATTGACCTCCCTCTAGTACTATCTTTACATAGCTAACTGACCAAGTAAACTTTAATCTTTTCATTCAAGGAGTGTTTGGTTAGGAGCTAGTCTAGTTGAGTTTAGGCTTAACTCTAGAATTAATGGTGATTATTTCAAGTGGTTGATTTTGATTTGTTTAGTTAGGTTTTTTTTCTCCTTCTTGTTTTCTCTAGCAAATCTTTTAGATCTTATAGTTTTCCCCTTTTATAAAAAATTAAAAAAGTGCAAAAATATTTAACATTTAATTTTCTTGTTAGATCTTTTTTAGTGATATAAAAATTTACAAAAGAGTTTTCATTAGTGTGCGCAAGTTTGGATTAGGGTAATACAAATCGCTTAATTGTGTTGAACATATTTTTAATACTAAAGAAATGGTAAATCCGAATCCGCCCCTCCTTTAAGATATGTGTTATCCTACTACGCAATCCCATCTTGCATTAAACTTCTCGAAGTTAATGGTGGTAATTATGAGCTTAGGCCTCACTTCATCAACAAGCTTCCAAATTTCTTAGGAATTAAATATGAAGATGCATATATTTTTATATCTGAATTTGAGGAAGTGTGTCTCATGATTAAGATTAGAAAGCTATCTGAGGATGTAATTAAACTCATATTTATCCCTTTGCTCTTAAGGATAAAGCCAGAAATGGCTCTATAACTTACCTACAAATTCTATCTCACTTGGAATAAATTTATTACTATTTTTCTAAAAAAATTCTTTCCAATCAATAAAATGGTATAGCTTAGAAACAATATCCAGTTTTGTGAAACGATTCCAAGGAAGCCATTCCGTAAGTATTTTGATAGATTTAAGGATCTTCTCATCTAATATCCTCATCACAGTCAGGAAAGGTGGCGACTACGCCAAATTATCTATGAAGGATTAAATAATTCTTTGAAGACATCGTTAGAATCTTTGTGTCAAGAGACTTTTATGAAGAAAAATGCTCACAAAGCCTGGATATTATTAGAGAATTTGTCTTAAAAAACCATGCAGTGGGAACACTGTGATGAAAGAGTTTCATTAGTTCTCCCAACCAAATCCAGTGATCTTTTCCTAGAGTCAAACATAGCCTCTGAAGCTAAGATGGCTACAATCATGTATAGGGTAGAAGCCCTAGAAACCAAAGAACGAGTCCCAGCTCAAATCAATCAAGTTTTTCCCTAGAATATCTTAACTGCTATCTCAAGCCCATGTTTTAGAGGAATGTCCTCTCTTAGGAAATAATCAATAGCCAAAGTAGATGAACGTTGTATTCCAGTATCCTAGAAATTATCTATTTTCTCCAACCTATAATCCAGGTTGGAGAAATCATTCACATATGCATAGAATCAGGAAAATTTCCTCAATAGCTTCCACCTTAGTTAGATCCACAGATATCCTATCTCTAGTGATCACATATCCCAAAAACATCACCTTCTCCAACTAAAATTCACATTTCTTAAACTTGGCATACACCTGCTGCTCTCTCAAAGTCTACAATACAGTTGTCAAATATTATTTATGCTGTTCGAAACTCTCATGCTATTCTAAACTCTCAAAACAAATCAAGATGCCACCAATTCATCAAATCCATAAATGCAGCTAGTGCATTAGTCAGTCCAAGTGGCATCACCAGAAATTCATAGTGACCATATCGAGTCCTAAAGGCAGTCTTCGATATGTCCTCAAAGTTGTTCTTCAATTGATAGTATCCTGATCTCATGTCGATCTTGGAAAAATATTGTGCTCCTTGGAGCTAAACAAATAGATCATCTATCTTGGGGAGTGTGTACTTATTCTTAACTGTCATTCTATTCAACTCTCTGTAGTCTATACAGAGTCTCATGCTCTCATCTTTCTTCTTCATATATAAGACTGGTGCTCCCCGTGGAGCCACACTCGGTCTGATGAAGCCTTTATCAAATAACTCCTGAAGTTGCTCCTTCAATTCCTTCATCTTAGCAGGTGCCCATCTATAAAGGGCCTTAGATATAAGGGTGGTCTCTGGGACCAAGTCAATGAAAAACTCTATTTCTTGGTCTAGTGGCAATCCTGGTAAGTCTTCTGGCAAAACATCTAGGCAATCTCTCACAACATGTATATCTGTCAACTTCTTCTCATTCAGCCAATCATTCATCACACTAACCAAATATCCACTACATCCCTGCTCAACAGTTTAGTAGCTTTTATAAATGAGATTAGGTGTGTGAGTGGTCTTCTACTTTCTCCTTGAAAAGAAAAACTCTCACCTTCTTCCAGTTTAAACTTTATCAATTTTCTCAAATAGTCTACAATTGCATGATGTGATACTAACCAATCCATTCCTAGGATAACATTAAAATCTGACATAACAAGGCATATCAAATCTACATTCATGGTGTGATCACCAACTAGAACTCCACAATTCTTATTGACATATGATGCTAGGAGACTGCCACCTATAGGCATAGAGATGATTAACTTAATATTTAACTGTGTTAGTGAATTAGTAAACTTGCTAGCAAAGTGAAGCCATACAGAAGTGTGTAGATTTTGGGTCGAAAAGTGCATGACCAGCGAATGAACATATGGGAAGTGTACCTTCCACCATAGACAGTGAGGCTTGAGCATCCTTCTTGGTCAAAGCAAATAACCTTTCTTGGTTCCTCGGGTTTTTTTCGAACACTTTGCTACGACTGGGCCACCGAGGTGGAAAATTTGATTGCTGAGAAGCATTAGCTCTAGCAATACAGTTTTCGTTTGGTGCTGGACCGATTGTTGGTTCATTCTTCACGGTTGGATAGTTCCTCATCAAATGCCCAGATTGACCTCATGTGAAGCATCCACGTTGTTATCTATAGTTTCCAGAATGATGCTTGCCGCATCTGACACAGGCTAGTCGTCTGATCGGTTGGTTGTGGTGATTGTGGTGAAAAGGTGGCTTTGATGGCGTCGACCTTCCTATTGGTTTGACGCTACTACACCTATTGATGGATCTCCATCTGTTCTTTAGCACTTTCCAGAGTTCCACTTCTTATTCTGGATCTCTTGATACTCCAATAGGTCCTTTTCCACTTCAATCGTAGTCTCCGCCAGATTCGTATAGCTCTTGATTTTGAGGGCCACTCGTTTCCCCTGATTGGTCCTCTAAGTCCTCTCTGGAACCTCTTGCACTTATTTGATTCCTCGTCTATCAGATGCTGTGTGAACCTTGATAGTTCAGTGAACTTGGCTTCAATCTCGATCAATGACATGTTATGCTGCTGCTGCTCTTGAAATTCAATTGCCCATTTGTCCCTAACTCCTTTGGGGATGTATTTCCTATTCATCAAGTTCACAAATCTTTTCCAGTCCACCTACCTATTTGCACCTTCTTCTAGCCTCAAAGTGACTCTCCACCAATACTCAACATCTCCTCTGAACATGAAGGTAGCAAAGGACACCTTCTGTTCTTCTGTGCACTCCAAAACTTTAAAAATCTTATCCATCTGCGAAATCCAATCTTCTGTCTCAAAGGGATTGCTAGTCCCAGAAAATATTGGAGGGATAAGCTTTCTAAATTGATCTAGCAGCAAGGGAGTGTAGACAGTCAAAATATATTTTCATTAAGACCAATCATGGGCTTAATCCAAGAAGTGAACGCCCATGGGCTAAACACTACAAAGTGGGCCGAAAGTCAAGCCCGCAATAAGCCATAGCGAAGGTCGTCCGATACCACCAACGAACCTCGCCAAAGCAACCCACGCTAACTCAGGTACAAGTCAACTTCGATTGTATGGGCCGAATTCTATGTCAAATTCGAGCCCACTAAGCGAAACTCACCAATTACTGAGATCCGCCTATATAAGTGGACCAAGTCATTCGCTCTTGCCAAGTGAAGTTCGCCAACCAATGAGCTTCGTCCACGACAGATCAGGTGGACTGAGTCATCCACTTTCGAAGAAGGCGCACCCACGTTCGTAGCAACATTCGCCCACGTCTGCAACGGCCTTCGCCCGTATTTGCAACGACCTTCGCTCACAATGTTAGCGAACTTCGCTGAGATCACGAAGTTCGCCAAATAGCCGTTTCAAGGCTATTTTTAAGGGGATAACTGCCCCCATTATCTCCCGATTTAATGGCCACTAACCCACATTTTTAGGAGGCCATTAACTCTCTCTTTTAGCCTATAAAAGGAGAGTAAAATCATTCAACGACACAGACAGATATACGCACACACAGGCGAGAGAATACACACTTCAGCGAAGAGAAAATATTGCTCCAGTGATTTTTAGAGAGACGTTGTTGAAAGAAGACTGAGCTAGCTTCTAAGCAATTCAAATCTCATCAACAGCAAGAGACTCAGCATCTGATCGGTTCGTCAACGGAGTACAAGATTCACGCTCCATCGGCACGTAGAAAAGAACCACAGGAAATATAAATTTTTCTAAGTTTCAATTATATTTCTTTGAATTGTAATCTGTGTCAATTGCAATAAAAAGAACCCGAAACAGGATGGCGACTCTGCTGGGGACCTCTTTCTCCTCCGATGAGAAGATAGTGTCGCAAACCGACACTCAGACCCTCGGGTCTTTTGCTGAAACGCTTGTCATTGAATTTGACCAAGCGAAGTTCGAGGAATCTATTTCCAAGAACAAAATCTCTTCTGTGCGCAGTTGTCGCAAAATTCACCGTAGTGTGAATCTTGAGTCTAAAATGTCCCCCGCGTGTGCGCAAACCACCTTCGCTGAAGGAGGTTCGGGCTTAGCTAGAAGCCACACGACCTTCGCCAAGAGTGAAGGTGATCTGACTCTCGCTTCGAGTAAAGATCAAGATGTTTATACGTCTGATCTCGGGGTTCAATCATCAATTCCTTTGGGAATTCGATTTAAAGCATCCCGTGATGCTCGCTATGCTTCCCCGTCAGAAGCTAAGAATGGGGGTATGCCCTCATCTAAATTCCTTCATAGGAATAAAATCATCAAAGATGATCTTGCTGGACAAACATCTAGCCAACATCGTCGTAACCGACGTTCGCATACTAAGGCCAAAGCCAGCGAAGTTGGCACAAGTACTGACTTACGAGAGTTCATAACTCTGAAGAAAGCTCACCAATGTCAGTATTGTGCGACCCTCAGAGAAGTAGTCTCAGCAGTCCAAAAAGATTGCTAACATAAAGACTCAGTCTTCAACCGTCTCGATCATGTTCCTGAGTCTTCAGAGGCTCGGACTAAACGAGACGACGACGAAGCAAAATTCAAGTCTTCACTGTCAACATGACAAGTGTTGCTTCTGAAGATGACGAAGAAGAAACCAATAGTTCCCCTGATCCGGTCTACTCTCCTGGCATCGGATCCAAACTTCCAGAAGCGAAAGGTGTGTATCGGAATACGAGGCTAAGGAGGAAGGCGGTGATCCCTTTCAACTGCTCTTCCATCCAGACGCTACAATCTTCATCTCAAATCAATCAACCGGCTCCCAGCGATGTCAACTCGGCCATAGCATCAAATCCAAGTTCTAGCTCAAGCTAAGGACAACAATGGGAAGCAAATGTGACAGACCGAGAAGACATTTTGACTCAAATGGCGATCCAAAAGAAGGAGGCGGATGGTAGAATCAAACGTCTAGAAGAGATGGTTCAGCAACTCTTATTGAACTCTAACCCCAGAACAAATTCGTCAAAAGGAAAAAGGCCAATTGACGAAAATCTCCAAGATGAAGACCAAGATCACCAAGGTGACGCGGATTCTGAAGCGTCATCACATCCAAGGCCAAACAAAGAGTCAAAAGCCTTGGAAGACATACAAAAACAGCTCAACGTTCTTTCTCAAAGGCTGAGCTCAGAAGTCGGGATCATCGGCCTTATCGTCGAATGGGACATGGTCCCTTGCAGATAAAGTTCAAACCACCTACGCTCCATGCGTTCGACGGTAAAGGTTCTCCGAACCAACACATCTACTACTTCCACCAGCAAACTGGAAATATGGTAGGCAACGATGCAATCAAGGCACGTTTGTTTATCGGCACCCTTCAGGGGGTAGCTTTCGATTGGTTCCAAAATTTACCTGAAGGCGCAATCAGATCCTGGGCAGATTTGGAATCCAAATTCCTTTCTCAGTTCCATGAGGAACAATCCAATGTCACTATGGCCAAACTTCTTTCAGAAACAAAGCGTAAATGAGGCGGTCAGAAATAAATCGGCGGTACATAACTTACATGCGATGTCGAGATATGCCCTTACCAATGCTGTTACAAACTTGCCACCATAATTTCCTAGCAAAGATTGAAGCTCACATGGGCGCTGTCACTGCTCATACTTGGAAGGATTTGATGGAGCAAGTTGAGATAGCTGAAAAATCAGCGGAACGCTTCAACAAATTCGCGCCTCGAACCAACTTCAAAGGCAACAAAGGCAAGCAAGGACAAACGTCCCAACCAAAAGCTAAAGAAACCTTTGCTGTTAGAGTTCATAATTCCAGCAATAACCAGCCAAGAGAACAAAAGAAGAATTTCCAACGCAACTATTCATTTAAAGACGAACATACAGTTGCCATCTTCCATCTTCTTAACAAAGGGAATCGTCTGAAGCTCCCGGAAGCTCGACGTCCCGAAGAAGTGGGGAAAACCAATGACCCCAATTATTGCCTCTATCATAGGATGTTGGGGCATCCGACGAAGAACTGTTATTTCCTCAAGGATAAGATTCAGACATTCGTCGAATATGGGATTCTTAAGCTCAAACCTGAGCAAAAGAAAGTCACCGCTAACATGGTGACATTTTAATTTGGCTCCATGCTAAAAGTCCAAGTCCAAGACGGTGTTGTTCCCATTCCCACTGCAAGAATGGAGGTGATTAACCACGATCGCCTGAATCAACAAAACCAAGGCCTGATTCCCCTTACCACTGAGCAGGGAGAAATCATGTGGGTACACCCTGATCTTCTGTGTGATGATGATTGGACCGACTAGAAGACCAAGAACAAGCGTAAGATGAAGACGTGCAATACTATCTCCGCGATCATTAAAGAGGAGTCCATGCATGTCACTTCGCTTACCAATTCGGAAAAAGAGAAAATGGCTTTAACCGGAACTAGATCCGGCAAAGATTATTTGAAAGATTATAATCAGCCAAGTACATCCAAACAACCTGAGCCGGCCAAGCAAAAAGAGACACGGTTCAACAAGGCCCTACAACGTCCTCCGAATAATTCTAAGGCCCCGTTCAAGTACGATATCATGGCACAGCTCTCCAATTTTCCAGCCCGTATTACTTTGTATGAACTGTTGCGTTTGTCAAAGGATACGAGAGAAGTCTTGAAGGAAGCCTTGAATGATAGTGAGGCGTTCCTCGCCCACGTGACTCAACCTCTTGAAGACGAAGGTCCCGAGCAATGCTATCAATGCCAACAGCAAATGCCTTGCATCACCTTCACTCCAAAAGATATGCTTGTCAAGGACCACCATCACAATCGACCCCTCTACTATACGGGGTATATAGGATCGACGAAGATCGAAAGGATCCACATCGATCCGGGATATGCAGTGAGCATTATCCCACGAAGGCTTTTAAGCTTTTTAGGGATCCCTTCCCATAAGCTCTCAAAGACTTATGCAACCATCCTCGATTTTAACTCCAGTAGTAGCCGTTCCCTGGGGAAGATTCAACTCAATTGTCAGATAGGGAACTTAAAGATCGAAGTGACCTGCTATGTCATTGACGTCGAGACGTCTTACAATCTCTTGCTCGGACGTCCTTGGATCCATTCTAATATGATCATCCCTTCAACTCTTCATCAGTGTTTTAAATACATTGATGGCGGGGGATTCAACGAGAGTTGATCTTTGAAAAGTATCCTTTCAAAGGGGTAGAAAATTACTTCACCGACTCTCTCTTGTATGACGAAAATTAGACAATTGAGATTGAACTCCCCAATGAAGAAGACAGTGGTAATGAAGCAGATGTTGAGCTTGATCCCATTGATGATTCGTTCTGGGAGATAGATCTACTTATAATTACCATGGAAGATCTTTGTATCGATCAATCTGCCGAAAATCAGGGCGATTGGATCTTTAATGAAGAAGAATTTACTTATGACTACTCTCTGGACTCTGAGTCTAAAAACTCAAGGGTCAAAACTCTGATGATGAAATTAGCTTCCGAACCGGTATTATATATACCGATAAGTCAATCATACTCCACTCACAAACAGCTGGACAACTCAGAAGACGCCACCTTCAGAGTCCAATCAAAGGACAATACTTGGGACCCAATTATCTTTGAAAAAGTTGAAACACGATCCCAACTATCAAACTCCGACACAGAAGCTAAGGGGCACCCGAATTCTCCCGATATAGCCGACAGTCTCAACAAATTATGGCAAAAATGGGATACAGTCTTACTGCAAAATAAGGGCTGAATTCCAACAGAGGATTGCGAATTCCTTTGATCCCCTGTATGCTAGAAGGAGAAATCTTTGATTATCATAATCAGACCAAACGAGGGCTCGGCGATATCTCTCCCGTAGCCGAACCACAAGTCGGACCAACATCCGATGATTCTTTAAGCAGTTCTTCAGACACATCCAATTAGGATTCCGACATTGGCCTCGGAACTTTCTTCACAGCCAATATGGTTTCATATGACTTGACCGTAGACCTCGATGAATCCGAAGTGTTCGAAGATCCTAAAGATGATCCTTGGACAAAATAACTTGAGAAGCAATGGGAATCCCGTTTCGAAGTCAGAGAACCACCCACTGAAGACAAAGTGGTTCAAATCAACATAGGCGACAAAGCTAACCCCAAGCCTATCTTTATCAGTGAAAGCCTATCGCCCACTGAAAAGGAAGAACTCGTAGTCCTCCTACGAGAATACATTGATGTCTTCGCCTGGAGCTATGAAGACATGCCAAGCCTTGCTCCTAACGTGGCTGTGCATTGTCTTAACATTAATCCTAGCATTAAACCAGTCAAACAATAGCAACGGCGGTTCCATCTTGAGTTAATGGAACAGATCGAAAAAGAAATCCGCAAACTCATCGAATGTGGATTCATCCGTGAAGAACAACATCCTGACTGGTTAGCCAACATTGTGGTGGTAATGAAGAAGACCGGAAAAATTCAAATTTGTATCGACTTCCGCGATCTCAACCTCGCCTGTCCTAAAGATGAATTTCCTCTCCCTATCACGGATGTCATGGTTGACAATACGTGCGGATTTGAGAGAATGTCCTTTATGGATGGCTTCTCTGGCTATAATCAAATCAAAATGCACCCAAATGACCAAAAACACACGGCTTTCAGAACGCCTCGGGGTATTCTGTTACACCGTGATGCCCTTCGGTCTAAAGAATGCAGGTGCTACTTACCAATGCGCGATGAACATGATCTTTCATGAGCATTTGCGCAAAACGGTCGAATGCTATGTTGATGAACTCGCAATCAAAAGTCGTCACAAGCAAGACCATATCAAAGATTTGAGAACGGTGTTCGAGCTCATGCGAAGGCATCAACTCAAAATGAATCTAACTAAATCCTTTCTGGGAGTGTCATCAGGCAAGTTTCTAGGATTTATTGTAACATCCAAGGGAATACATGTCGACCCGAGAAAGTGAAGGCTATCCAAGAGATGCCACCTTCGAGAAACCTCAAAGAACTCAGAGGTCTACAAGGACGTTTAGCTTACATCTGAAGGTTTATTACTAACCTATCCGGGAAATGTCAACCATTCCAAAGACTCATGAAAAAAGGTGATTCATTCGTTTGGGATGACGCCTGCCAAGAAGCTTTCAACGAGATTAAAGGTTATCTCACAAAACCACCGGTCCTAGCTGCTCCAGTATCAGGTAAACCATTCCTAGTTTATGTTAGGACAATGGACCACTCTCTTGGAGCGCTCCTTGCTTAGAAGGATGATAATGGCCATGAGCAAGCCATCTATTACCTCAGCCGGACTATGATTGGCGCTGAACATCGGTATAATCCAGTTGAGAAAGAATGTCTAGCCTTAGTGTTTGCGATCCAGAAGATGAGACACTATCTCACTGGCCAATCTATCCATGTCATCTCGAGAGTCAATCCTCTACGGATACTCATGACGAAACCCGGATCATTGAACTCCAGGTTAGCAAAATGGGCGATTTTGCTTTCACAATATGACATGACATTCGTACCACAGAAAGCAGTCAAAGGTCAAGCAATAGCTAATTTTCTCGCTGAGCACCCTATCCCTGAGTCTTCTAAACTCTATGAAGATATCCCGGACGAAGTCTTTGAATCAAACGCTACTTCAAACCACCATATATGGCAATTGTACTTTGATGGCGTCTCAAAACGCAACCATAAAGGAGTAATTGTCGTAAGAGTGGGGGTTGTGCTAATTGACCCCCATGGGCATGTTCTTCCTCGGGCATACTCATTGACTGAGTCATGTTCCAACAACATGGCTGAGTATAACGCTCTCATAATTGGCCTGCAACTTGCCCAAGATATGGGTATCAAATACCTTGAAGCCCACGGTGACTCTAAGTTAATCGTGAATCAAATCAAAGGAGAATACGAGGTCCGCCACAACGACCTCGTGCCCTACTACAAAGCAGCAATGAAGCTCGCACATTCTTTTGAAGGCTTCTATATTAACTACGTAGCTTGCCTCGAGAATACCTACGCAGATGCTTTGGCATCTCTTGTGGCTACACTTGCCCTACCGCCTAAGGATACTAGACACATCACGGTGGCTAGTCATCAACTATGCTCATTAAAGCACATTCTCGAAGCAAACGAAGTACGGGCTTTATCGACCCATCTCGAAAGCAACGATTGGCGGTTCCCAATCATTGATTATGTTTTACATGGAATTCTACCAGATGATCCGAAGCAGGCAGTCTCCATTCAAAGGAGAGCACCACGCTTCTTCTATGACTCTGCCATGCAGATGTTATACCGACGATCTTTTGACGGGATTTTGCTTCGATGCTTATCACCAAGTGAAGCTCGAGAGGCATTAAAGGAGGCTCACGATGGTACATATGGAGCCCACCAGCCCGGTCCTAAACTTTAGGATCGACTTTGTCGTCTAGGCTACTACTAGCCGACAATGATAGCAGATGCGGTAGCATATGCTAAAAGATGTCATGCGTGTCAAATCCACGCTGACTTTCTACATCAACCTCCGGAGGAATTACATCCGACCGCCACCTCATGGCCATTTGAAGCCTGGGGCATGGACATCATAGGGCCGATCAGCCCGCCAGCTGCCAAAGGCCATCGGTTTATTCTAACCATTACAGACTACTTCTCCAAATGGGCCGAAGCTGTTCTCCTCAGAGAAGTCAAGACATCTCAAGTAATCAGATTCTTGAGACATCACGTGATTTACCGGTTCGGCATCCCTAAATGAATCATTCACGACAATGGTCCGCAATTCATCAGTCGACCGTTCTTCAAATTCTGCAACAAGTTCAGAATTCAAGATGTGGCTTCTACGCCATACAACCCAGCTGCTAATGGTTTAGCTGAAGCTTTTAACAAAACCATTATCAAATTTCTGAAGAAGTTCGTCGCCTCCAACAAACGAGATTGGGACGAAAAGCTTGGAGAGTGTCTATGGGCCTATTGAACAACAGTCCGCACTCCCACTGGCTCAATGCCATTTTCCTTGATTTACGGATGTGAAGCCGTGATCCCCCTAGAAATTCAGGTGCCGTCATTAAGAATCGCAGTTGCCGAGAAGATGACCACCGAACAACATCATCAAAAGCGCCTTCAAGAATTAGAAGCGCTAGACGATCTGAGACTTCAAGCTCAGCAAAGGATCGAGATCTACCAGTCACGGATTTTGAGAGCCTTCAACAGGAGAGTTAGAGAACGATCCTTCAAAGAAGGTGACCTGGTCTTAGCCGTTCGTTGACCCATGATCATGACACACAAGACTAAAGGCAAATTCTAACCCAAATGGGAAGGACCCTTTATGGTAGAGACAGTCTACTCAAATGGGGCATACTGCCTGATTGACCAAAATGGCAATAGGCTCATGGCGCCAATCAATGGAAAATTTCTTAAGAAATATTACCCTTGATTCTGGCCAATCTTACTTCCCCGCAGTAATCCTGGTCATGTTTAAGTTTCCACTTCTGAATCAGAAATATTGATCTTCCTGATTCAAAACCCAATAAAAATACCCTAAGAGTCATCAAGTTAACAATACACCTCTGCTTGACTCCGGACATATCACCACTGTCATGTTAACATTACACCTCTGAACAGTGTCAACTTCAAATATACCCTTCTACTGTCATGTTAACATTACACCTCTGAATAGTACCAATTTGATCAAATCGTCATGTTAACAATACACCTCTGAACGATTTCTCATCTCAAATGATCGGTTGGTTAACATTACACCTCTGTCGGACCATTTTAGTCGGCCGGTTAACATTACACCTCTGTCAATTGGCTCTTATCAAAATCGATTAGTTAACATTACACCTCTGTCAATTCGCTCTTATCAAAAATCGATTAGTTAACATTACACTTCCATCGATTTCCTACCGTTAAGTTAACATTACACTTCCAAACGGTAGTTGTCCCTTGGACTCTTTTGAACCGACCGGTTAACCCTACACCTCTGTCGGTCACTCCCTTTGGCACGTTAACATTACACCTCTGTCAAAGTTCCTTAGTACTGTCATGTTAACATTACACCTCTGAATAGTACTAATTTTATAAACCTCACACATCTGTTGATATCTCCAAACCTCCAGTGGGATTATGAGGTTAAACTACTTCCTAACCTCCGACTGGTATATGAGGTTAAACTGCTCCCTACGCTCCGATAAGTATACGAGTATAAACTGCTTCTCCATGCTCCAACGCCTTAAGAGCTTAAACTGTGTAGACTCCAATAGATACATGAGTATAAACTGTTTCCCATGCTCCAACACCTTAAGAGTTTAAACTATGTAGACACCAACAAAGATGATAGCAAAATTCTTTTATTCAAAAAGAAGCTAAAAAGCATAAAAATAGTGCTTACAACAACAATGAATAAAAGGCGTTTATTTGCGCCATACATTCATTTATATTAGCTTCCTTGGCTTCTTGAGCACCTTTCCGAGCTCTCTCCCTCAGGACCTCAGGATTAACGGGAGTCATCTTAGCCCGGATTTCAGCAAGCTTTTCTCTTTCGGCTTGAAGCTCTGCGACTTGCGAGTCCCATTTCTTGATGGATTCGGCCAAGTCAGACTCGAGCCTTTCCTTTTCAGATAGAGCTTCTTCCAAACGCGCTTGAGCTACAGCAATTGCGGCATTTGCCGTAGTGATGGCAGTATCCTTCTCTTGGATGGCCATTTGCAGCTCCGTGTGATATTTGTCGTTGGAAGCTAGCTTCTCGTTCAGGTCTTGAACCCTCACAGCAACTCGTGCCATCTCTTGGCGAGTAGACTCAAGAGATTGACGATGAACAGCTGACAAATGACGGAACTCGAGTTCAGCAATACCCTCAAGGTCAGCTGTATGAAGTGTTTGTAGTTGCCCAAGATAAAGTTCGGCCCCATCAATTGCCCTCTTAAGGCTCCGTACGAGCACGATGAAGATATCAAAACATCGGTCGGCGTAGTAACTTCGGGCCGGATAGGCTCCTCCTCAGATGAAGCGCATTTGCAATACTCAAATTGAGTAACTTGGCCAAGCCATCCATTACTATCTTGATCTCCATCTCGATCAAGTCTATGGTCGAGAGAGAACGTTATACTTGCCAGGAAGAATTAGCCCACAGCAGAAGCCACTATTGCATCTAGCGCCCGAGAAAAGGCGGCAAAACACATATCGCCCACAACCCGACATCAAAATGGCGAGCTTAGTCGACAAATCCGGCGGAGGTATTGTAGAGTTACCTCAACGGATGGAGCAGCGGTAGCCACGACCAATGCCATAGTGGTTGGTGTATCCGTACCAATAGTTTCAACCCAGAAGATAGTGTAGGTGAGCAACACTCTAAACTACGGTGAGTCTTCATCGGCCGGGCCTAGGACTTGGTGGCACCGTTTACACACCCTCTGAGAGAACTCCAGGTGTGAGTCCTGAGTTGTCAGGAGCTCTTTCAACATCAACCACCGGTTCAGGATGATCACCGATGGGAAACGATGAACAAGTTGATCCGCCCTCGAAATCAAATTCATCATCTACGTAGCAGACATGAAATATCGGTCATCGAGATGAGGTAATCACAAAGAGTTGATTAGAGATACCTAACATACATGAGAAGCTACCAACACCATCGGCTCCACCTGCATCCTCGGGTTCAGTGAGATAAGTGTTGGTGTCATAGTGCCCATAATCCACAGGCTCCTCGTTATCCTCCAGGGGAATGGGCTCTTTATCTGCAAACAAAACAAGCATATCAACTTAAAAGCGCTTGGATCCTTAGAACATGGATAGAAATAGCACGAAGAACCATCTCGACTCTTTGTGATGGGACCGGGAGTTTCTTTCATAACTCGGAGGAATCACCGGATGCAAGTCGGGTTCGGGCTCGAGAGCAGTAGTGCGTCGCCTTTTCAAAATTAGCTTGGAGGGAGAAGCATCTAAGGGTCTTTTGCCTTTCCCTTGCGGCTCAACAGGTGCTTCACACTAAACAGTAGCTTCGTCTAGTTCTCGGATTTGAACACCGATTGGCCTTCGAAGTTCAAGTGATTTTTGAACGTCGGGCTCAATTGATTCTTGGACGTCAACGTTAGCTTGCCCTGGGAAATCAGGTTGATCACCGGGTCCATCTGGGTCATTATCTGGCAAATCTTCAGCTAGAAACTCATTCATGCCCGGGATTCTACTTCTCGGACCCCTCCTGGAAGAAGACTCCTTATACCGTTTGGTGATCCAAACCAAGCCGGTCTGATTCACCCGAAATTTTGGATGAGGTCCAACCACCTGGCTGTACCACTTGCAAAACCTTAAAGTCATGTAACAGTTAGGGGTATGCTGTGGGAGTGAGAACTTAGCGGTGACACCTCTGATAAAATGGTACCGAGCACGAGCTCGATCAACTATACTCACAATGGCAACAATCCGAATTGATTCCCAACATATAGTTGGTCATAGCGGCCCGGCGGGAAAAGCGACCGCGGTAAATAGGGCTCGGTGTAACACTCCGACCCGTTTTACCTTGCAATGAGGTGACCAGGCCGAATGTTCACTAACCGTCAAAAATAACCGCTAGGTAAGCAAGTGAAGCCCCCACTGCCACTACTGTCTTCAAGCTCGTCCCCAGGTTGGATACTAATTATTGAAGGAAAGCAGCAGTAAAGACGATATTTCTCTGCGGTGAGAGAGCTCTGGACTCGGCTAGAAATTTGATCAACCATTTGGAACACTCAAATCTACGGAGTAGCATAGCGTCTTCTCCATTTGGATGCGCCCGTGACATCGAGGGATGGGCAATGTTGAGTAAACCATATCACCAAATAGGTATATGGCAACTCTACCCTAGGGTTGGGCACTTGCTTCCTTGGACACTTTTCATCTTGTTTCAGGTACTCCGTAGCTAATTCTCGGAGACCGTGATGAATCTGACTCACCATTCTTGGTAAAGAGCTATATTGTATCCGGCCAAAATTACTGTGGGATATAACACTTTGATCGAAATCTGATCCTTTGGCCACCACACAACCCTTCAGCCAGATCGAGAAGAATCCTGCGAGTAACACCAATTGAGATATTGGTTCTCTCGCCTGGTGGTGGAAACTTTTAAACCGATCACCAGCACGGAATCCGCACACATCAGAATCAGCAGTATGTAAAACAGACTCTTTCACGGAAATCCATTTTTCGATCCCCTCATTTGAAACAACCGAAAGCGCATTTACTATCCCTTTCTTGCTCACGTTGGGGAATAAGTACTCCGCCCAAGGAACACGAGCGACAGTGTGATCGTGATCGGCGCCTCCAGAAAGTCTCTGATGAATGAAGAAATGACAAACCAATTCTCGGAACGCCTCCGAAACTTGAGCAGTAAAGGAAGAAACTCGTAACTCCTCATTGGTAGGGAAGATTTCCTCATACGGACGATCTCCCATCGGCAGACAAGAGACTTCGAATATTTCGTGAAGTGCAATACTAATTTCCCCAACCGGAGTGAAAAAAGTGTTGCTATCAGAATTGTACAGCTCCAGAATGCCATAGAAAGATGGTGCAGAAATTTCTACACCATATTTGGAGGCCCTAACAGCAGCATAAAGCCCCAGGTCTCGTAATCTATCCCTAAAGGTAATGAGAGCAAAGTTGACCAAATGAGACCACCGAGTTCTGTCATTTGATCCATCGGGGAATGCGTCACGCCTCGGAGATATGGGCCTTATTCTTAGTAAGTTCACGCCCAAAAGTAGTTGGTATAACCACTACTTCATTGACCGGTGCATCCTCTTAAACTAAGCCCGGACGCAATCCCATGATGTTGATCCCATAGACTCCTTCTTGGCTGAAACCGCCCCCATGTTTCAAGTATCCTATCTTGACGCTATCCTCTCTATGAGTAAGGTCAAAGCGCATAGGACGGGAGACAGCCAAACTCCATAAATATAAGAAGGAGACCTGGCGATCTATCTCCGGTAGAGCACATCGACGATCTCCCAGCATGAAATACCAATACTCCGATCCCCAGTGGAAGTGGGAATTGCCACCTGGAACGTTATCCCCAAAAAGCAGGGCTAGCTTCATGCGATCTTGATTCACGGGGTGTGAACTTAGCATCGATAATTATTTCATAAAGTTACGTAACCACCCTACGGATGACACTTGCTCTACCAGGGGTGCTCCCTTCAGCAAACAAAGGGACTTGTCCACGAAAGACATAGGCCGCTTCAGGATCTCGATCTCCATTATGTCCAAAATGGTTATGTCGGTCCACTGGATCTTGGGGATAGGCAACTGCACAAAGACAATGAATGAGTTAGTCGACAGATAACAAGTCTAGAAGCAAAGGCGAACTTCGCCCAAGAACACCAACTAAGCATGAAGCGAAGTTCAACTATAGTTCAGCGAACTTCATCATAGGCGAACCTCGCTCAAGCAAACGTCATCCAAAAGGGCGAATATCAACTCAGCGAGGATCGCACAAGGTAAAAGCGACAAACTTCGCGAAGTCTGTAGCCGAGGGCTATGGAGCTCGACCAAGAACCGAAGCTTCGCTTTGAAGTGCCACTAATGGCCCGCAAATGAACCTGAATAACCCGGTGAAAGCTTCGTAGGAAGAGACTACTTATAGTTTTGAAAAGTCTCGCCTTTAATGATGTGATGACTTTTTGATGCCATAAGGCATTGATTTAGAGCCCAATGGGCTAAGGCAGATCCGAAGATCGCCATTAATGGGTTCACTTACCCATCGCTAATTCTAGCTGCGCCGGTGCGTCCTCGGCGCATGGTCGTCGAACTCCTCGAGTAGGGCTTCTTCCCCTGGAGATAGCACGATGAGGGGCCATGGTTGACGAGCTCTGGAAGTTCTTGAGAAGAAGCTAAGGGTTTGAAAAATTGAAAAGTGGAGAGGAGGGAGATGAACAGTCGTATTTATAGGCTCAAACCCCCGAATCTCGCTGAGAGTTCTTCGCCTCGAACTTCGCTAAAGATATTATCTCCAGATTCGCCGTTTATTTCACCAACGAATTCCACCAGAGATCTCGCGTCTAGATCATGAAGTATCGGCTAACAACCTTCGCGAAAATCTACATTTGTCGATTCATAGAAGATCTTGCCTTCAACCATTTCGAGATTCGACCTTGAACAGCTAGGAATTTTGCCCAGAATGAATTTCGCCAAATACTCAGAACTTGAGTTAGATATTTTTGGGTTGAACCTCGCACGACCAACTTAACGAGATTTGCCAAAAGTCGACTGATCGGACTTCGCCTAAGGTAACTGTTCCCCAAAACTTAAGTTTCGCCCAATCAAACAGGGCACTGAGGCGAACCTCGCCAAAACACCATGGTGAAAATTTCACTAAGTTTCCAAATTGAGGAAATCTTAACTTCGATTTGTTTGAGGCGTCTACTCGCTAAAGTGACTTGGCAAAGTCTCTGGATCTCAAATTGAGAAAACTTTAGCATAATTTGTTCAAGATTTTATCTGGCGAATCTCAAGTTAACCCTCGCCAACACAAAGGAAGCACGACTTAGCTTCCAAACTGATAACTCCATGCAAAGTTCAAGCCATGCGAGTTCAAGTTTGCGACAAAGAAAATATCTGAGATCAATTTCACGAGAAAATGGACAATTTCAACTTGAAGAAGAAAGTTCATTTTATTGATCAAAACGCTAATACAAAGATGGCAAGAACAAGGCGATACTCAAACTATCCAATTACAAGGATGATGGGTATTTATTACTATTTGCTCTTGCCCTATACTCCTAAGATATGGGTAGTCCTAAGATATGGGTAGTGTGGCGGTGAGGAGCATACATGAGCTACACCAAGCTAAAACTTCGTGCACCCTTAGCCATACAAAGTGGAAATCGAGCACTCTCACGACAAAAAATAGCGTCTCTTGGCTCCTTCCTAGACTCTATGCGGAGGAGGAGAGAGGCATCAAGCGAGGAAGTGCCCGTTCTGCGAATTGAGCCATATCGTGACAAGAAGTACCCCTCTTGCCGAGGGGCTAAGCCATATCAAGAGGAAGAAGCACTTCCTATGGTTTTGAAAAGTCTAGCCTTTAATGATGTGATGACTTTTGATGCCATAAGGCATTGATTTAAAACCAATGGGCTAAAGCGAATCCTAAGATCGCCATTAATGGGTTCACTTACCCATCAGCATTTAGCCGCTGCGGTAGGCCCTACAAGATGGTCGCCGAACTCTCGAGTAGGGCTTCTTCCCCGAGATAAAAACCATGAGGCCATGGTTGACGAAGCTCGAAGTTCTTGAGAAGAAGCTAAGGGTTTGAAAAATTGAAAAGTGGAGAGGAGGGAGATGAGCGATCGTATTTATAGGCTCAAACCCCGAATCTCGTGAGTTCTTAAGCCTCGAACTTAGCTAAAGATATTATCTCGGTCGCCGTTTATTTCACCAACGAATTCCACCAGATTCGCCTAGATCCGGGTATCCGGCTAACAACCTTCGCGAAAATCTGTTTGTCGAGTTCATAGAAGATCTTGCCTTCAACTTCGCTCGAGATTCCAGCCTTGAACTTCGCTAGGAATTTTGCCCAGAATGAATTTCGACAAATACTCAGAACTTGAGTTAGATATTTTTGGGTTGAACCTCGCACGACCAACTTAACGAGATTTGCCAAAGTCGGACCGATCGGATTTACTTAAGGTAATCGTCCTCTAAAACTTAAGTTTCACCAATCAAACAGTAACCGAGGCGAACCTCGCCAAAACACCATGGTGAAAATTTCACTAAGTTTCCAAATTGAGGAAATCTTAACTCGATTTGTTTGAGACGTCTACTCGCTAAAGTGACTTGGCAAAAGTCTACTGGATCTCCAAATTGAGAAAACTTTAACGCAATTTGTTCAAGATTTTATCTGGCGAATCTCAAGTTAACCCTCGCCAACACAAAGGAAGCCTGAGCTTCGCTTCCAAACACGATAACTCCATGCAAAGTTCAAGCCATGCAGAGTTCAAGTTTGCGACAAAGAAAATATACAGATCAATTTCACAGAAAATGGACAATTTCAACTTGAAGAAGAAAGTTCATTTTTATTGATCAAAGACGCTATTACAAAAGATGGCAAGAACAAGACGATACTCAAACTATCCAATTACAAGGATGATGGGTATTTATTACTATTTGCTACTGCCCTATACTCCTAAGATATGGGTAGTCCTAAGATATGGGTAGTGTGACGGCTGAGGAGCATACATGAGCTACACCAAGCTAAAACTCGTGCACCCTTAGCCATACAAGGCTGGGAAATCGAGCACTCTCACAGCAAAAAAAATAGCGTCTACTGGCTCCTTCCTAGACTCTATGCCAGAGGAGGAGAGAGAGCTGTCAAACAGGAAGTGCCCCCGTTGCTGCGAATTGAGCCATATCAGCAGCAAGAAGTACCCCTCTTGCACAGGGCTAAGCCATATCAAGAGGAAGAAGCACTTCCTATGGTCAAAAATCAACGTCAGGCCTGAGTCAGCCACATGACGTCTAATTACGATCTAGGTTCACTTTCGTGACGCCTAGTTACTATCGGAGTCTTCGCTCGTGGAGACCCAAGGGTCTTCTTCAAGCGCCATTTCGATCGCCGAGCGGTCCCTCTGGCGTGACATTCAAGGCTCCACGCGATCCCGACACGCATCCGCTCATGCCAAGCCGACCGGTTATGGATGACGCCTCGAAAGCATCTCCTTTTCAATCAACAATAGCTCCGCTAAGCGATGGAGTATGCCAAGTTCATCCGCTGGATGTACTCGAACCCGGCTAACTCTGGAGTTTTATCTCAGCCTCTATCGAGGAGCCGCCTCCCGCTATGCGATGTTAGCTACCATGGAGAAGAAGATGAAGAAGAAGAAGATGAAGAGATGGGGAAGAAGTGGATGGGATAGGCCACTATTTATAGCCTTTTGAATCTTTAATTCACGAGAATATCTAGTCGCCCGAGATTTGATGGGACCAGACAATGAGGCTAAATCTTAGCCTAAAACTCGGTCAAATCCCCAGCGAATCTCGCGAAGAGATCTCAACCGTAGATCACGGCACAAATCAAGAGGAGAATTTCAACAGACTCTATCCTCACAGCAGACCACGAGCTTCGCCAAAGACAGCTCATCACATGAGCCTTTCCAATTAGATGAACGTCGCCAGACGACGAACTTCGCCCAGCGACTCAAAATTGAGCCACCTTCGCTCATTCGCTAAACTTCACCCAGCGACTCAGAACCGAGCCACCTTCGCTCATTTATCAACCTCGCCTCAGCAATTGAAAGGGCGAACTTTGTTCCAAACACGGATTTGGGCGAACATAAGTTACATCGAGTCCTCAACACCAGCCTGCATTCAAGAGATCTAGGTTCAACAGTACACCTCTGGCAACCTAGTAGGCAGATGAAGATAAACTTTCACCTGACCAAGGCACCCGAAGTCACGTTTAACAGTACACCTCTGACTATTTACCCAAAGTATTTCGCTCCCTGTTACAAATCTGAACATAGGATTTCACAAAAACATTGGGGGGGTCTTGTAGACGGTCAAAATATATTTTCATTAAGGCCAATCATGGGCTTAATCCAAGAAGTGAACGCCCATGGGCTAAACACTTTAAAGTGGGCCGAAAGTCAAGCCCGCAATAAGCCGTAGCGAAGGTCGTCCGATACCACCAACGAACCTCACCAAAGCAACCCGCTAACTTCGGGTACAAGTGGACTTGATTGTATGGGCTGATGCAGTGCCAAATTGAGCCCACTAAGCGAAGCTCACCAGTGCGAGATCGCCTATATAAGTGGACCAAGTCATTAGCTCTTGCCAGCGAAGTTAAGCCAACCAATGAGCCGTCCACAGCAGTCGGTGGTGAGTCATCCACTTTCGAAGCGCACCCGTTAAGTAGCAACATTAAGCCCGCGTGCGCAATGACCTTCGCCCGGCATTTGCGGCGACCTTCTCCCGATGTTAGCGAACTTGAGATCCGAAGTTAAGCCAAATAGCGTTTCAAGGCTATTTTTAAGGATAACGCCCCATTATCTCGATTTAATGGCCACTAACCCACATTTTAGGAGGCCATTAACTCTCTCTTTAGCCTATAAAGGAGAGTAAAATCATTCAACGACAGACGGATATCGCTTTTACCGGTGAGAGAATACACGCCGGTGAAGAAAAATATTGCTCGGTGATTTTTAGAGAGCGTTGTTGAAAGAAGGCGAGCTAGCTTCTAAGCAATTCAAATCTCATCAACGGCAAGGGCTTCGGCATCGATCGGTTCGTCAGCGAATTACAAGATTCCGCGCTCCATCGACCGTGAAAAGAACCACGGAAATATAAATTTTTCTAAGTTTCAATTATATTTCTTTGAATTGTAATCTGTGTCAATTGCAATAAGAACCGAACGAGGGGAGTGGTGTAGGCTGATCGGCTCTGGAAGCAAAATGCTGTTCTAGCAATTCTGTCAAGTATTCTAATGGGTTCGGTGTTGGTGCCATCTAATTAGCATGTTGTGTAGACACATCCCTTTTGTTTTGGAGTGGGCAGACGTGCCCCCAGTTTGATTTTCTCGATCCTGATCTAGTATATTCAGCTGTTGATTTGATCTCGTCCTCACCATTTTCTACATAGGAATGTAACCAAGTCTTAGATTCCACAAATTGCCAATCCTACTCAAACTTGTATTATTTCTATTAATTGCATGAAATATAATAGTTGTTGATAAGCACAGAATAATGATTTAGAGTAGATTTTCATTCATGAGATATTTGAATACATGTAATCACCATCACTAAAGTTCTCAAAAATAAATTTGATACTCCATGACTCTACAAAAGACCCCAAAATGTACATGATATTGCTCCAAAATACACCACTCCAGGGTGTCCCTCTGCTATCCGAAAAGAAAAATACTAATATAAACTCTACAAGTCAATCTCTAAAGAGAGGAAGATGAACTGTCTGAAGTGGACTCAGAATCGGAGACCTTGCTCGCTTAGGGATCTTTACCATTCAAACTAATCTCCTCCTGCTCATCATCCACAGCAGGATCCTCTACCACAAGCTCATCCTGCCATACCTAATCCTCCCAATCCTCATCCATGGGCTCTAGCCCTACCTGAAACTCTCCCAACAGGGGCAATCCCTACAAGATCTCGTCCTCTACAGGTTCCTCCTCCATAGCCTATATCTCCGGCTCTTGCTCTACCTGATCCTCTTTCATGGGCTCCTCTTCTGGCTCTTCCTTCGGGTCCTCCACTGGATCTTCCTTCGGATTCTCCTCCTCAGAATCCTCCTCCATGAGCTCTTTAGCCTCGAGGTCTCTGGGCGCCTTAGGATCTGCCTCCAACCTTGCACCCCTCGCCTACCTCCCTATCATTCGATGTTCAGCTGGGGAATATCCTGGGCTATCCCCGTAAGCCTTCCCTAGGTAAGACTCATCGGAACTGATCCCCCAATCATCTAAATGCACTGACCAAGGCTCTCCATTGCTAGTGGATCCTCTCAACTCAAAGTTAGATGAATTGGAATCTATCATGCCTGCCAAAAGCCATCCATCCATCAGCAATGCAGGGTACATGATCTATCTACAAGAAATATAGATATGACAGGAATGCTATACAAATGCAATTGTCCACTACCGGTGTTCGACACCAACTCTATCTACTCCTACGTTCCCTTGGTATTTTGTGCAAGACTCTTCAAGTGTCAACTGTAGGGTCGAAAAAGTTTTGTTTGATTGACTTTGAAAAAAAAAGATTACAATCACACTCTCTCGATTACAGAGGAAGAGAAGGTTGATTTGACTTCTCTTTTGTTGTGTGGATTCTTGGTGGCGAGAGGATGCTTCACCCGATGCTCAAGTCGAGGTTGCTTCCTGTTGACGATCAGATCAAAGCTGCAGATGATCTTGAGATTACTGATGAAAAGCTCGATCTCACTTGTGCGCAAGTGTTGAATTCTCCCAAAAGTTTTCCAAAGGCTCCAAAGAAAAAAGCCCCTCCTCATGTGGAGATGGTGGCTTATAAATAGGCAAGGAGAGGCATGGCCACTCCCTTGATTTGTGGGATATGGCCATGCTCAGTTGAGGAGAGCCATACCCCCCCTGTGGGATGTGACCACTGTGAGGGGAACCATGCTCTCTGTGGGATGTGACCACTATGGGATGTAACATCTCCCATGCTTCAAGTGGGCGGCCTTGGTTGGATGGTGAGCTTCGCCGCTGTAGGCGAACCTTGTGTCGAGATCGAACTCCGCTCCACATGCGAACCTCGTATTGAGGTCGAGTCTCGCCTCTTGAGCAAGTCTCGTTTTGAAGCTTGCACCGGTCTAGCCTCGGTTTAATGTCGAGGTTCACTGCTTGGCGAACCTCGTCTGAATGAAGAGCCTCGCTGCTTGGCGAACCTCGTCTAAATGAAGAGCTTCGCTGCTTGGCGAACCTCGTCTTGATGTCGAGCTTCGCTGCTTGGCGAACCTCGTGCGAAGGAAACCGCTGCTTGGCGAACCTCGGTCAGTGAAAACCGGCTTAGGCGAACCTCGGTTGAATGTCGAGCCATTTGCTTGGCGAACCTCGTGCGAAGGAAACCGCTGCTTGGCGAACCTCGGTCAGTGAAAACCCATTGCTTGGCGAACCTCGGTTGAATGTCGAGCCGGCGCTTGGCGAACCTCGTCTAAATGAAGAGCTTATTTGCTTGGCGAACCTCGGTCAGTGAAGAGCTTATTTGCTTGGCGAACCTCGGTTGAATGTCGAGCCATTTGCTTGGCGAACCTCGGTTGAGTGAAGAGCTTATTTGCTTGGCGAACCTCGGTCAGTGAAAACCGGCTTGTGAACCTCGGTTGAATGTCGAGCCATTTGCTTGGCGAACCTCGTCTAAATGAAGAGCTTATTTGCTTGGCGAACCTCGGTCAGTGAAGAGCTTATTTGCTTAGGCGAACCTCGGTTGAATGTCGAGCCATTTGCTTGGCGAACCTCGTCACGAAGGAGAGCTTGGCTGCTAGCGAACCTCGGTTGAGTGAAGAGCTTATTTGCTTGGCGAACCTCGGTTGAATCGAGCCACCATTGCCGAGGCGACCCTCCTCTTATGCTCTGAAGAGCGGGTCGTAACTTTCAAACCGTCGTCGGGTGGGCCGAATTATATATGAAAATCGACTATCTCGGCGAGGCAGACCAATTGTTTGGTCATTTTGCCAATTCCTTCTGGTTCGAGATATCAGCACTTTTGTCTATTTTGTAAAGTCAAGCATTTAGGTGAACTTAACCTTTAGGCGGACTGACTTCACTTTCGGATGGACCCTTAGGCTCTTTTGCTCATTCGAGTTTAACGTGGCGGGGATTAAGGCAATTTTATTGCCTACAAAACCCCCTCAAAGTTTTGAGACTTGAATGTGGTTGAATGGAGTGCGGAACACTTTGGATATGAAGACTTGCAACACGGTCGCCCGTCTGACGGGCGAGGAACCCTCTAACGAACTTGGTAAGTTGAATTCTTCACTTGCGACTAATGATAGCCCTCTAGGATTTTTAGCAAATCCCGACTATCAGCAGTTTGATGTGCCTTTACCGATTACCGTTTGAATCGGGCTAGCCATACTTTTCCCCTCGGTATGGTGAGTTCGCGAGGAGTTTCTTTTAGGCTTAGTTTTAAAATCTCCCTCTATCCTTAGCCGTTCGCTGGATTAAAAGATAAGGGTAAATCGCTCGGTAGGCCATCATGTGGAAATGATCAATCGCTCGACATAAAAGTATAACGATCGCGATCAAAAGCAATCAAGTTGTTCGCTGACGAGAGTATAACAAAGCGATTACTTAACAAAATCATTTAGAGGAATGGTCATGGGGAGTAGTCAAGTCGCTCGCTGACATAAGAGTATAGCGACTATGGTTGAAATAGAGGCACATCGCATGGTAGGCCATTATGTGGAAATGATCAATCGCTCAGCTGACATAAAAGTATAACGATCGTGATCAAAAGCAATCAAGTTGTTCGCTGACGGAGAGTATAACAACAAGGATTACGCAACAAAATCATTTAGGAAATGACTCGTAGGTAGCCGAGTCGCTCGCTGACATAAGAGTATAGCGACTATGGCTAAAATAGAGGCACATCGCATGGTAGGCCACTATTAGGAAGAGTCGATAGGGGTATATTGCTTGGTTAACCACTATCTAACCCAAGGTCGCCTACAAGTGACGATATGGAAATGATCGGTCGCTCAGCGACATAGAGGTATGACGACCGGATCGGAAACAATCGTTGTTCAAGAACTCTAAGTATAACAACTATGATGGGAATAGGGGTATGGCGACTTGATTGGACAACGTCATTTGCGGGAATGGCTCGCAGCGGACTATCGAGGTGATTGTTAACATGACAGCGTGGGCCCGCCATCCCTGGACAAGGATTGAAAGGGGAATTTGTCAAAGGTGATTGTTAACCCGACAAGAATTTGTTGCGATTGGGGCAACTTTGAGGACTCACCATCCCATTGAAGAGGATTAGTAAGTTGATTTGTCGAGGTGTAATATTAACATGACAAGGAGGGTCCCGGCCATCCCGCTTTGAGAGGATTGAAGGAAATCTTGAGGGAACTATCGAGGTGATTGTTAACATGATAGTTTTAGTCCCGCCATCCTATCGACGAGGATCAAGAGAATTTAGAGGAAATTGGTTATCGATGTGACTCTAACATGATAACTTAGTGGGAGTTTGAAAGCATCACTACTAGTACTTTTCGTAAACTTACCATTACAGCATCATGATTCTCGTCAGCCTTCTTGATTGGTTAGGTGTATGCTCCATTCGGAGTAAACCGATTCCACTACTAATGGCCCTTCCCATTTTGGTTCGAATTTCCCTTTTCTTAGAATTGAGGATCATTACGCCGAACTCACAGAACAAGATCGCCTTCCTTGAAAATGCACATCGGACTTTCTTGTCAAATGCTTTAGAAACTGGTCCGTAAAGCTCGATATGCCGTTGAGCCCGAATCGCCATCCAAAGATTTCAAGTTCCTCAACGCCGGCGATGATTTTCCTATTGTCATTCCGTGGATAACGCTTATTCAAGCGATGGATTTGAATTTAATCTGAAAATGGCCTCACGTACCATAAACCAAAGAATATGGGGTGGTACCCGGCTTGCAGCGAATCGTGTAACGCAGAAGCCCACGTGCTTTGCCCCTTTTGTCGCTCAATCCTTCTTGTTTGAAGAGACCATCTTAGTAAGGATCTTGATGATCGCCTTATTAAAAGCTTCAGCCTTGTCCATTCAAGGGTAATAAGCCGTTGATGCTAAGTTCGATCCGAATTTATCATCATCACGGAAAGCATGATCGATAAATCGGGGACCATTGTCGACCGCTTGGGACACCATATCGGTATATGACGCGGATGTTTGATAAATTTAATCACATCACTTGTCTTGACCAATCTCAATGGGATGGCTTCGCCCACTTTGAGAAATAACGCTATCGCCAATATGAAGCGATGTCCTTTTGAAGAAGGCGGAGAAATGGGACCAACAATGTCCATTCCCCATGTTTCAAAGGGGAATTTGTCAAAGGTGATTGTTAACCCGACAAGAATTTGTTGCGATTGGGGCAACTTTGAGGACTCACCATCCCATTGAAGAGGATTAGTAAGTTGATTTGTCGTAGGTGTAATATTAACATGCCGGAGTATCCCATCCGCTTGAGAGGATTGATTGAGGAAATCTTGAGGGAACTATCGAGGTGATTGTTAACATGATAGTTTTTAGTCCCCATCCTATCGACGGAGATCAGAGAATTTAGAGGAAATTGGTTATCGATGTGACGCTAACATGATAACTTAGTGGGAGCTGAAAGCACTACTTGCAGTACTTTTCGTAAACTTACCATTAATAGGCATCATGATTCTCGTCAGCTTTTGATTGGTTAAAGGTATGCTCCATTCGAGTAAACTGATTCCACTCACAATGGCCCTTCCCATTTTGGTTCGAATTTCCCCTTAGAATTGAGGATCATCGGGCCGAAATCACGACAAATATTTCCTTGAAAATGCATCGGACTTTCTTGTCAAATGCTTTAGAAACCGGCCCGTAAAGCTCGATATGCCGCTTGAGCCCGTAATCGCCATCCAAAGATTTCAAGTTCCTCGCCGCCGATGATTTTCCCTATTGTCATTCCGATAACGCTTTATTCAAGCGATGGATTTGAATCTTAATCGGTGAAATGGGCCTCAATGCCATAAACCAAAGAATGCGGTGGCACTGGCTTGTGCTTAACCGCTGTACGGTGAAGTCCAATGTGCTTTGCCCCAAACTTTTGTCGCTCAATCCTTCTTCTTGTTGAAGAGACCATCTTAGTAAGGATCTTGATGATCGCCTTATTAAAAGCTTCTTTGTCCATTCGCGGGTAATAAGCCGTTGATGCTAAGTTCCGATCCGAATTTATCGTAATCACGGAAAGCATGATCGATAAATTGGGGACCATTGTCGCGGACACGCCGCCGGACACCATATCGGTATGACGCGGATGTTTGATAAATTTAATCACATCACTTGTCTTGACCAATCTCAACGGGATGGCCGCCCACTTTGAGAAATAACGCTATCGCCAATATGGCGATGTCCTTTTGAAGAAGCGGAGAAATGGGACCAACAATGTCCATTCCCCATGTTTCAAATGGCCGTGACGCGCGTAGGTGCAAGTGTTCCGCTGATGAAGGTAATTAGCATGTACGCATGCATGGTATCGCTAGCGAAGCCACGCATCCCTTACCATTGTCGCCAATAATACCTAAGTCTACGCAACCGTCCCACAACTTAGGTCCAGTTGGTGTGCTCCACAAACACCGCCATGAGCTTCTTTCAAGACTTGTCGCTTCTTAGTTGACAAACATCGGCAAGAATCCGCCATATGACCTTCTATATAAGGTCCATTGGGAATCATAGTAAAATCTTGATGCTCGCCGCATCTAATTGACTTTCTTTTATGTCCTCTGCAATATCCCATGCAAGACATAGTCGATGATCTAAAACCGCCAGCCTGCTTCAAGTGACATAGGTTCGCTTCGACCGCTTGATTCAGAATGCATATTTTGGCCGAAATAGTTGCCACCGACACAATAACCTCTGAGTAGCATTCTCGTGCAAGGCTAGCGAGTTTCAAGAGACGCCAACGCGATCGATAAGTGTTCTCGCAAACGAGGTACATGATCAATGTAAAAGCTTTCAAATGAGTCACCAAAGTCACGCACACGATGATGAGGATAAGGCCCTCGTGCGACTTTCAGACTTCCTCTAGTACCGCTTTTACTATTAGCCGAATCCCCAAATGCTTCAAGGTGTTTCACGCCTAAATGTTTGGCTATGTCGGTGACCAATCAATAATGCATTGTACTCGCTACGCTATTGGTGCATGGTTCTCCACAACCACGTACCAGATCATGCGGGTTTTGTGGAGATATCAATACTACCCCACCGGCTACAACGGGTCCGCTGCTGCTCGTGCTCCATCGAAGAACAACGCCATACCGCTCTTAGAGACCAAATTAGCCTCATAAGGTTCATCGTGCATGTCTTGATACAATTCGACTTTCCTATTCAATGGATGGTGAGCCATAAAATCACATACACTTGACCCTTCATCGCTTCAGGTTTGGAAGTGAATGTCGCATCGGTAATAATGCCCATCTAGCCATTCGACCATTCAACGCCGCCGGGTCATGAATACCCGATAGGGTCAATTTGGAGATGACATGTATGGTCTGTCCTACTAGATAGTGCCGCATCTTTTGGATGGCGAAGACCAAAGCCAAACATTCCTTCGAATGGGAGGATATCGATATTCGCCCCCCAAGCTGTCCTACCGAGGTAATAGATCGCCTGCTTCGTGGGCTATCATCATCGCCCGCTAAGAGACTGCTAACGCATACTCAGAAGCCGATGTAAATCGAAGGGCTTTCCTGATTTAGGTGCAACTAACACAGGGGGATTAGAAAGATATGTTTTGATCTCTTCGAATGCCTTCCGACAATCCTCATCCCAAATGAATGATACACCTTTCTTCATGAGCTTTGAGAATGGTTGACATTTCCCCGATAAATTGGAAATGAATCTGCGAATGTAAGCCAAACGCCCTTGGAGACCACGAAGCTCTCTGAGGCTTCTAGGAGGTGGAAGTTCTTGGATAGCTTTGACTTTGTCAGGGTCGTATACCATCTGCTGTGACCACGAATCCTAGAAACTTGCCACTAGACATTCGAGAAAAGACTTAGTTGGGTTCATCTTGGTGATGTGCGCATTATTTCAAATGTTGTCCTCAATCGTGCAAATGATCACTTTGTGACAACTCTTGACCACGTCGTCCGTAGCATTCAACTATCTTAGTAAATGTTTTGGAAAATAGTAGTCATGTACTGGTATGTTGCTCCGCATTTTTCAACCCGAAGGGCATGGTATATAGCGATATATCCCTAACGGTGTTGGCGGTATGTTCTTCATCATCGGGGTGCATTTTGATTTGATTGTACCACGAAAAGCCGTCCATAAAGACATCCTTCAAATCCGCCGCGTGTTGTCGGCGATAATATCCGTGATTGGTAAAGGAAAATCATCTTTGAACATCTTTGAATTTAAGTCTCGATAGATCAGCGCGCGGTAGGATCATCCACTTTTCTTCAAAGCGGTACTATATTGGCTGCAATCGGGTGTTGAACCTCGAATGAACCACTGCT
This sequence comes from Asparagus setaceus, assembly GCA_012295165.1. NCBI lineage: Eukaryota > Viridiplantae > Streptophyta > Magnoliopsida > Asparagales > Asparagaceae > Asparagus > Asparagus setaceus. The sequence continues at coordinate 13,603,549 of CM022703.1, read as the reverse complement.
TTGATCGACTTCTCGATTTCTTTCTCAATGGCCTTCATGACACGAGGGAAAATGCGTCGTTCTTTGTTGTTTGAGCTTAGCGCTGGTTCGATATTAAAATGCATAGCCATTTCGAGGGTCTAAGCGGGCATATCTTCATAACTCCAGCGAAGACATCGATATATTCGTACCAAAGCGATAAGGCTCTCCTTTTATTCAGCTATCAAACTATAAACATGAATATGGGCTTGGATTAGCTTCATCCCCTATAACTTCGGGCTATTTTGTCATCGGTGGTTCTCGTTTTCAAAGCGATGTTCCCATTGCATTAAAATTTGTTGACTTAGCGGATCTTGAATAATGACAATGATCATCCTCTTGAATCTCTATTGGATCAGCGAGGTCATATTGGCCATCGGGGACCTAATTTCTGTCCTATCTTGCGTGAGAATCGAGGAAGGCTTGAGAAGATGGTCGACTCACCTCGATCGTAGCGTGCCACGAGTGCGGCGACTCATATCCCAACCCTTCACGAGTTTATGATAGTAATCATCGGTACAGGACATAAGCGGTCGGATCGGTGTCGATGCCTTTATAGTTTAAACCTTCTTTGTGAAGAAAGTCATACCCCATTTTCTTCATCAAATGTTGTACCACGGGCGCAGAAATATGAAAATGGGGTTCTTTTTCTTTTCTTGGGTTGTTCCACCTCAGCCTTGTAATGAGTTTGACCTTCCAAAGATAATGTCTTTCTCGATCATTATTCCGGCCTAGATCACAAAACCGCCAGAAGAATTAAAATGCCTTTGAGTTGTCATAAATGACTAATCGAATGGGCATGTGTACGGTGTTCAAAGATACAACCGTGGAAGAATTCTCTCACATGAAGTCAAGATGACTTTTAACACCCGGCGTAGTTTAAATCATAATCTTCATTGAAAACGACGATATCGCCATCGATCATTCGATCGATTACAAAGGGTTTTACATCATTGAAAACAACTCCTTGTTCGGACTCTATGTCACTTCATTTCACCGCCATAGTCCTCGACTGCGGGTTCATCTTTGGCTTTCCTCAAGGTAGTGGACGTAATCAGAAATAATTCTCCACACCTTTGAACGGTTGCCTTCCGCCGACCAATGTTTTAACCATCCCTCTTCATCTACATACTTCATGCATTGATGCAATGTAGACTGACGATAAAGTTTTCATGGATCCGTGGTCGACCCAATAGCAAATTATGTGGATGTAAAGATCAATGACGAGCAGTGACGCCCGCCTTCAAGTCTCCTATCCGCATCCGAGTTTGATTTTGCCCAAGGGACGAATTGGTGGCATTAAAACCGTAGATGGTGGTCCCTACCGCTAAACGATGCAAACAGTATCCCAAGATGTTGTATAATTCTCAATGGGATGATACTCAATGCATCCCGGGTCCACTTGAGCTCTGCTGATTCGATAGATCCAATATAGCCGTGAAGTACAACGCCTATCATGCTTTGGGTTCTTCACTTGCATGTCCTCCGATGAAAAGTAATGCAAGGTATTGGCCCCTTGAAGACTCCGTGACATTGGGCAAAACTTCTGAGCTTCGAAATGAGCGAAAGGCTTCGTTGTCCGCCAATGCTCGCAGCCTCGGTAGATTGAGAAAGCCGTAAGAGTTCAAATAAAGTGATCCTCACGGATGTTGGAGAGTTGGGCCAAAACATCGAATCGAACGGGCCTTCAAGTCTCGTGTGTCCTTCCTAAGCTCAAGTAGCGATTTTGTTTGTTTTCACCGACCGGCGCTTTGATGGTGCGGCCAAGTATTGCCTCTATCCTTTGAGAACTCTTTCCCACTCTCGCCAACGCCGGTACAAATTGTGCAACGGGGTGATTTGTTGCTCTGGGAATCATTGATTTGTTCCTTTTCCCCACGTGCAGGTAGCGCATAAGTCTTCCCTTTAGACTTTGAAGAAGTCCATTGTTCATCCGATAACAAGTCGTGGTGAACCCACATACTCGCTTCTTTCAGCCAGAGTGTAAGGGACCATACCTTGTGCCTCCCACGCTGAAGATCAAAGTTCACAACTCGCTTCGCTTATGGATCGGTTTTACACCATCTTGCACTTGAATTCAAGAAGTCGCCAAATCGAGAGCCACAGTGCTTGCGTGTGACACCTTCTTCGATCCTCCCGAAAGTCATAACGCTTCTAACAAGACTTGGATCTTGTCCTTCAAAATGTAGCATGACCTCCGGTGGTGTACCATTCGATGGTACATGCGATTTTGGATCATCCGGCCCTGAAGCTTCCTCCCAGCTTCCTTATTTCTCGAAGCTTGATCTTGTTCATTTTGAGCAAAATCTTAAGGATTTGTATGACCTGTCATCCTTAAAATCATACTTCCTCCGAGGATCGTGTCAAACATTCGATTTCGCTGAAGGGTCTCAAGTAGGTTGGGTCTCCACGCCAAGGTTTCCTTCCCCTTCATTGCTTTTGAGGAATAAAATTGTTCGACATCCCCTTTTTATGACGGAACTCCGGGTTCCTTCTGGCCGATCCTCTTAAGCATGTTCTCAACTTGTTCGCCTACCACCACTTTCCAAGAGTGTGCTTCAACCCACCCATCTTTGAAAGTATGTTGATCGAGAGGTTGGCTCGCGACATCCCGATGAATGTCGCTCCGAGGCTTGGTCCCGGAATGCAAGGACTGATTCCTAATCGCTGACGAAAGGCCGACCGACCGCCTCTTGCTTTTCGCCAACAAAGTGGCCATAGACATCTCTCGTGTCATCATCGAAAATCGGGCCATAAAGAGCCTTTGCGATCTTTCCAAGAGTTGATAGAACCAGTTTCTAACCTCCAAAACCACTCGGCTTAATTCTTTAAGAGCTATTGAATAACCGGTCATGATAGGATCATTACCGCTATATGCCCTTTTGCTTTGGAAGTAGTAGATATGTTGTGACTGAGAACTTTTCCGCCGAATCGCTTAGGTTAAGCGTTTGAATTTCGGAGGATATGGGACATCGCCCCATTCTATAGGATATGGCCTCACCCCCTCCTTAGATTGCCCTGGAGTTTCGTGGCGCCCAAATGCTTGGAAATCGCGAACATATGATCCTCGCTTTTCGCTGACTCGATTCGCCTCGGCGACATTGAGTGAACATCGGATCCCCGCCATAGCCTTCTTTGCTTCGATTTGGATCCTCCTTCGCCCATCTTCTTCTTGCCCACGAAGTTTCCCATCATCATTTCTGCTGCCCGATAGACTCTTGTTGCGCAAGAATAGTAGCTTGTTGCTCTTCAATTCTTCGTCATCTCTTTCTTCGCTCGCCATGAGGACACTCACCGATCACTAAAATCGCGATTCGGTCAGACGAAGCGATGCCGAGTTCTCAAATTCTTCGAGGTACCCCCACCGGGCTATAGTCAAACGATTGTCACTCCGCATCGAAGATCGGGTCCTCGATAAGCCTTTGGCTATTGACATTAGCGCTCGTAACTCGAGAATATTCAAGGTCGACGATTCTCGACTACTTGTTGTCTTGCTCCCGCTTCTCCCAACCATGTTAATAGTCACTCCATGGGAATAACCATCGCGGGCCTTTGTTTCTTATGGCTAAACTACCTTCGCCTAGTTGACGGTGTAGATAATCGCCAAAACCGAGGGTGATGTGTCGATGAACATTACGCAAGATCGTAAATGAGCTTCTCACACGAACAATGAGATTGCCCTTGAGTTTCGAGTGGTCCAATTTGCTTTTGGAAACCCGCGAACATATGATCCTCGCTTTCGTGACGCTGATCGATTCCCGCTTCGATGACATTGAGTGAACATCGTGATCCCCGCTCATAGCCTTCTTGCTTCATTTGGATCCTCCTTCGTCCATCTTCTTCTTGCCCACGAAGCCCCATCATCATTTCTAAGCCGCTCGATAGACTTGTTGCGCAAGAATAGTAGCTTGTTGCTCTTCAATTCTTTTCGTGTCATCTCTTCTTCTCTCGCTCGCCATGAGGACACTTTCGATCACTAAAAATCGATTCGGTTGAGACGAAGCGATGCCGAGTTCTCAAATTCTTCAGAGGTACCCCCAATCGGGCTATAGTCAAACGATTGTCACCCGTGCGAAGATCTGTTCCTCGATAAGCCTTTGGCTATTGACAATGCTCTCGTAACCTCGAGAATATTCAAGGTCGACGATTCTCGACTACTTGTTGGGGTCTTGCTCCCGCTTCTCCCAACCATGTTAATAGTCACTCCATGGGAATAACCATCGTGGGCCGCTTGTTTCTTATGGCGAAACTACCTTCGTCTAGTTGACGGTGTAGATAATCGCTCAAAAACCGAGGGCTGATGTGTCGATGAACATTGGGCGCGCATCGCAGAAATGAGCTTCTCACAGCAACAATGAGATTGCATTTGATTGGCATCACGCTTGCGAGTGAGATAATCAAGATCGGCTGTGTACCCCAGAGATTCTCAAAACGAGCCTCAGATGAGAGGCTCGAAGTCGAGTTTGGCGACCTCGGCGAGGCTGCCGTTTCCTTTGGTTCTGGCGGCGAAGTTTACGGCGAGGTTCGCTGTCTGAACGAGGTTCATCCGGCTCGGAATGGACCTCATGTTGTAGGGGAAGCTTAAGATGACGAGGTTCGTCATTCTGACGCTTCCTACGACGAGGTTCGTCATTCTGACGCTTCCTACGACGGGGTTCGTCCACTTGCTTTGATAACACCCCACGTCGAGGTTCATGATGACGAGGTTCATCATTTTGACGCTTGCTATGACGAGGTTCGCCAACAGAGCGATGTTCGCCATGTTGTTGGCTTAAATTCGCCAAGCCGACGCAGGCTCGCTCTTTCAAGGGGACCTCACATTGTTGGCGCAGGTTCGCCATCCGGACGAGGCTCGCAGAGGGGCCACGCTCATCTTGTAGACGAGGTTCGCACTGGGGCTTATGTCATTCCGTAGACGAGGTTCGCAATAGGGCCACTCGCCTTGTTTCGAACGAAACCTTGATGATTGATCGGTCGTTGGCTTTCTTTGGAGCGATAGCCGAACGCCCATGAGACCAAAGTTCGAGTAACGCCTACGAGCTTGGTTCTGTCAGCCGACGCTTGTCCGCACGCCTTGAGAGGGACCGTTAGAAGGTTCTGTCTTCCCATAGGCATGGCTTTCGTTGCCAAAACTTGGCTAACAACATCCGAAGTTGACTTGGGTTGCTTAACAACCCACTTCTTAGCCTCGCCGCTAACTTTTGGAGCCTTGTCCTTGAGAGACAAAGGTCGATCGTCGAGGTTCACTCGAGAGGCTCACAGAAGCCACGGGCCGAAGTCTCACGAGACTCGACGACACTGCGATCTTCAACGGGCTAGATGCCCTGCAGGAGAGGAACTCCTCGACTTGCCTCGATCGATTCAATGACCAAGGTTTGAACCTCGGTTCCAACCGCAATTTTTCCGATTGCCACCACCACCATCTGAATGAATGGTTGCTCCCACTGTGGTCGCCATCTTCTGTAGGGTCGAAAAATTTTTGTTTGATTGACTTTGAAAAAAAAAAGATTACAATCACACTCTCTCGATTACATGAGGAAGAGAAGGTTGATTTGACTTCTCTTTTGTTGTGTGGATTCTGGTATGCAGAGGATGCTTCACCCGATGCTCAAGTCGAGGTTGCTTCCTGTTGACGATCAGATCAAAGCTGCAGATGATCTTGAGATTACTGATGAAAAGCTCGATCTCACTTGTGCGCGTTGAATTCTCCCAAAAGTTTTCCAAAGGTCTAAAGAAAAGCCCTCCTCATGTGGAGATGGTGGCTTATAAATAGGCAGGAGGAGGCATGGCCACTCCCTTGATTTGTGGGATATGGCCATGCTCGGTTGAGGAGAGCCATACCCCCGTGGGATGTGACCACCGTGGAGGGGAACCATGCTCTCTCGGGATGTGACCACTATGGGATGTAACATCTCCCATGCTTCAAGTGGTGACCTTGGTTGGATGGTGAGCTTCACCGTAGGGCTAACTCAGGTGTGGTGATCGAACTCAGCCCACATGCTAACCTCGTATTGAGGTCGAAGCCTCTTGAGCAAGTCTCATTTTGAAGCTTGCACGGTCTAGCCTCGGTTTAATGTCGAGGTTCACCGCCATGCACTTCGCTCGAATGAAGAGCCTCATTGCTTGGCGAACCTCGGTCAGTGAAGAGCTTATTTGCTTGGCGAACCTCGTCAAGGGAGAGCTTCGCCGCCGCTTAACCTCTGCCGAGTGAAGAGCTACCGCCGGGCGAACTCGGTTGAATGTCGAAGCCACGCTGGCTTAACCTCGCTCAAGGGAGAGCTTCGCCGCTTGGCTTAACCTCTGCCGAGTGAAGAGCTTCACGCTTGGCGAACCTCGGTTGAATGTCGAAGCCACGCTGGCTTAACCTCGCTCGAATGAAGAGCTTGCTGCTTGGCGAACCTCGGTCGAGTGAAGAGCTTCGCTGCTTGGGCGAACCTCGGTTGAATGTCGAGCTTCGCTGCTTGGCGAACCTCGTCTGAAGGGAGAGCTTCGCTGCTTGGCGAACCTCGGTCGAGTGAAGAGCTTCGCTGCTTGGGCGAACCTCGGTTGAATGTCGAGCCTCGCTGCCAGGGCGACCCTCCTCTTATGCTACGAAGAACGGGTCGTAACTTTCAAACCGTACGTCGGAATTGGACGAATTATATATGAAAATCGACTATCTCGACGAGACGGAGCCAATTGTTTCGGTCATTTTGCCCAATTCCTTCTGGTTCGAGAGATATCAGTATTTTTGTCTATTTTGTAAAGTCAAGCATTCAGGTGAACTTAACCTTTAGGCGGACCTGACTTCACTCAGATGGACCCTTAGGCTCTTTTGCTCATTCCGAGTTGCTGTGCAGGGATTAAGGCAATTTTTATTGCCTACATCAACCTGTGCTCTGATACCATTCTATAATAGTTCCTAAATTTGATATCAAGGTGGGGCCCGGGAGATATATAAACATTGAGCATGACCTGAGCATAAAAGGGAGCGTCAACCTGCTCAGTCCTTATATACACACATGTTTAAAGCAATATTGCAATCTGAGAATATAACAACAATAAGACACAACTCCTAGAACCATAAGGCTAATGTACCAAGACATAGAAACGTCAGAAATGCAAAAGGGCATAAGGAAACATAGCACCATAGAGTTCGAGAACATAATGTAAATCATTGTTACATATAACATATTACAACACAAGATTACTACAAAATGAAAGAACTAGTCATATACTTCTTGCTTGCGTGCTTTAGCTAGAATTCTTCTTTGGGCTTTGCAATCGCCTTGCCTTTGACCTGTTCTCTACCTACGTACGGATACGAAAACATGTAGGGGTGAGCAAAGGGCTCAGTAGGAAGCCACAGTAATATCCATGTTATGATTATGAAATAAAAAATTGACAATGCTCATAATCAAAATGAACTGCATATACTATCAAATAAAGAATCAAACTTTGATATTTAGGATTCAAATCCCTAACCACAAGGCTCATCAATGATCTCACGCATGCCTTGAATAAAACACTAACGGCGTGTTTCTCGCGTAAAGGGTAATGTCCCACTAGCGAGTTTCCTCACGTAAAGGTAATAACCTTGAATATGCTACTCCCTTGATTTGTGGGATATGGCCATGCTCGCTGAGGAGAGCCATACCCCCGGATGTGACCACCGTGGAGGGGAACCATGCTCTCAGGGATGTGACCACTGCGGGATGTGTAACATCTCCCATGCTTCAAGTGGCGGCCTTGGTTGATGGTGAGCTTCGGGCCAGAGGCGAACCTCGTGTCGAGATCGAACTCCGCCCACATGCTAACCTCGAGAGGTCGAAGTCTCGCCTCTTGAGCAAGTCTCATTTTGAAGCTTGCACCTGCCCACTGCTTAATGTCGAGGTTCACCGCCATGCACTTCGCTCGAATGAAGAGCCTCGCTGCTTGGCTAACCTCGCTCGAATGAAGAGCTTCGCCGCTTGGCTAACTCGCTCCTGGGAGAGCTGCCGGGCTAACCTCTGCCGAGTGAAGAGCTTCACGCTTGGCGAACCTCGGTTGAATGTCGAGCCATTTGCTTGGCGAACCTCGTCGAAGGGAGAGCTTCGCCGCTTGGCTTAACCTCTGCCGAGTGAAGAGCTTCACGCTTGGCGAACCTCGGTTGAATGTCGAGCCACGCTTGGCGAACCTCGTCTGAAGGAAACCCATTTGCTTGGCGAACCTCGGTCAGTGAAAAGCTTCGCTGCTTAGGCGAACCTCGGTTGAATGTCGAGCCACGCTTGGCGAACCTCGTCTGAAGGAGAGCTTATTTGCTTGGCGAACCTCGGTCAGTGAAGACTTGCTGCTTGGCGAACCTCGGTTGAATGTCGAGCCTCGCTGTGGCCCTCCTCTTATGCTCTGAAGAGCGGGTCGTAACTTTCAAACCGTCGTCGGAATTGGACTAATTATATATGAAAATCGACTATCTCGACGAGACGGAGCCAATTGTTTCGGTCATTTTGCCAATTCCTTCTGGTTCGAGAGATATCAGTATTTTTGTCTATTTTGTAAAGTCAAGCATTCGTGAACTTAACCTTTAGGCGGACTGACTTCACTCGAGATGGACCCTTAGGCTCTTTTGCTCATTCCGAAGTTGTCAGGCAGGATTAAGGCAATTTTATTGCCTACATCAACCTGTGCTCGATACCATTCTATAATAGTTCCTAAATTTGATATCAAGGTGGGGCCCGGAGATATATAAACATTGAGCATGACCTGAGCATAAAAGGGAGCGTCAACCTGCTCAGTCCTTATATACACACATGTTTAAAGCAATATTGCAATACAGAATATAACAACAATAAGACACAACTCCTAGAACCATAAGGCTAACAGCTCAGTACATAGAAACGTCGTAAATGCAAAAAGGGCATAAGGAAACATAGCACCATAGAGTTCGAGAACATAATGTAAATCATTGTTACATATAACATATTACAACACAAGATTACTACAAAATGAAAGAACTAGTCATATACTTCTTGCTTGCATGCTTTAGCTAGAATTCTTCTTTGGGCTTTGCAATCGCCTTGCCTTTGACCTGTTCTCTACCTACGTACGGATACGAAAACATGTAGGGGTGAGCAAAGGGCTCAGTAGGAAGCCACAGTAATATCCATGTTATGATTATGAAATAAAAAAGAATTGACAATGCTCATAATCAAAATGAACTGCATATACTATCAAATAAAGAATCAAACTTTGATATTTAGGATTCAAATCCCCTAACCACAAGGCTCATCAATGATCTCACGCATGCCTTGAATAAAACACCCAACGGCGTGTTTTCTCGCGTAAAGGGTAATGTCCCACTAGCGAGTTTCCTCACGTAAAAGGTAATAACCTTGAATATAAGTGCTAATAAAATACAAGACATGCAATTAACCAATTGTTACTTAGTCAAAATTAAGATCTCACCAGTCAAAAACACTATTTCAACAAAATCAAATATGGAGTTTCAATGGCATATGTTGATAATTAATCAAGGGTATAGCTATAAGCATGTAATCGGCAATCAACCCATGCATGAAGCATTTCCAATCGAATTTCATGGAAGCAATAGAGTACAAAAATGAATATCCAATTTCAACTATGAAA
>CM022703.1:13583928-13588928 GCA_012295165.1 Asparagus setaceus | reverse complement strand
CGAGAATTTGTTTTATTTCGTTTAACCTCCTCGTTTGAGGATCAGTTATAAACTCAAAGCTAATTTCCTTATTTTTATAAGTGGCTTGAAAGCCTTTCGTGTCAATCTTTAAGATTGGCATAGAATGTAAAATGGGGTTCCAAGTATAACTTGTTGTGATAAGGTTTTAACGAATACAAGGAATAGGGATACAAATCCCATTAACACAAATATGTGCTTGAGGTAGTTTGTATTTGACCTCTAATTTATGACCACTTGCCCAGCTAAAGTTTGTGGTTTTTCAAAATATTTAGAAGGAACAATTCCTTCGTTGATCTGATTTAGTGCGCACCACTATCTACGGAGCTATAACATCACGGGATAAATATTTGTTCGGCAATGGCTAAGGTTATTTTAATATACCATTTTGTGAAGTCACTTCGTACAAGTTGAAGAATTATTACTTTACCTTCTTGAGAATAGAATGATTTTTTCATCTTCTTACGTCTTTAGTTTAGAAAGAATGTACTTATTTTCTTTCTTTAGAAGTTTTACTTCTTCTTTTAAACCTTTAATCTCTTTATTTAAAAGGATAAAGATACTTGATTTGAGGTAGAAGCGATGTTGTCTTCTATTCATAACCTCGACATTTTATAAACATTATCAATGTTTGGTTTTCTTTACTTTCTTTGGTAAAAGTAAAGCTTCAATCTATAGTTTTTAATTAGGAGCTATGTCTTAGTCAATATTTGTCAATAAACTCTTGTTTTTATTATTACATTTATTGATAATCCATTCATTTGGACTATAGCTTTCAATAGTCTGAATCTTGTATTGGACAAGCACAATTTTTTGTTTCTTCTTGATCAGAGACTCGGCGGACTCATAAGATGAGTCAGAAGATATTTCTTCTAATTGATATCCTTGTTGATCAAAACCTTGTATAAAGTTCTTTTAAGACCTTAGTCGCGTTATTTCATTTAATTTCCTTTTTGTATAACATTTGTTTGCATAGTGGCCTATTAGATCCACATTTGAAACATTTAATTTCCTCAAGATGTTTTTCACCTTTTTCCTTTTTTTCTCTTTTTCATCTTTATCTTTCTTGAAGAATTTCTTCTTTTTTTAAAAGGCTTTTAAAAGTCCTTTTGATATCTTTTTTTTTTCTTTATCGCGCCTTATAAAGGTGATCATTAAGTGCTCCTGAAATTCTCCTAATTCTTTTCTTTTAGTGAGTCTTTGAGACTTTAACTGATTTTTAATTTTAAATCATTCTGAGCTAAACCCTCTTTATCTGGTTTATTAAATAGCCATACAAAAGGTATCATAGGGATATATCCCATATTCATAATTTTATTTCTTACTCTTTCGTGAATAGATTAGGTAAGCCGTCTATGAACTTGGCTTTCAGGTGATTGCTATTAGCATCTATGAAGAACATTACTCTATTTAAATAGGTATCTTTATACCATCTAAAATGAGTTAAAGAAGGACATCTAAAATTTTGTAATAAAGTCCTTATTCTTTCTCCTTCATCGAGATAAGCACCGATAAAATGATGCACTATTGTTAACATGAGAGTATAAAGCGCATCTTCTCTGCGTATATTATTCTCGGTTTTGGTAGCATTGAAATTTCTCCTCTAGCCGGGGATAAATAGTTATCCCACCATCCTTTAAGGATGCGGTGAATCCACAAGTAATATAACTTGCTATCATTTTATCGGTATTACCGTTACGTCTACATCTGATGCACAGGTACATAAGCATTGATGTATGGTAGAGTTTATTTGGGTGTTTGATAACCCATCTATATTCCATTAAATAGATATTTCTACCGTTGTAATCGGCTTGTAAATGCATTATCATTTTCTTCAAATAATCGATCGGTAGATGGGTCTTTTATAATAGTACCTTTCTAATCTTTTAGCGGATTTTTATTTTATTAATAAATTGATCTTCTATGGCTAAAAGTCTGGTTAGGAGATAGATCTCCTTACGAAGAATTTGTTTCTTCTTCTTCTTCTATATTAGAAGAACTTTCAATTTGAGGAGTTGAAGGTATTGTGTGGAAGAAGCTTAGCTTCTTTCATCTTTTCGTTATAACTTCAACTGATTTTTAATTTTAAATCATTACAGAGAGCTAAACCCTCTTTATACTAGGCGATTAAATAGCCATACCCAAGGTATATCATAGGGATATATCCCCGATTCATTCAATTTTATTTCTTACTCTTTTCTACTAAGATTAGGTAAGCCGCCTATGAACTTGGCTTTCCAGTTGATTGCTATTAGCATCTCAGAAGAGACATTACTCTATTTAAATAGGTATCTTTATACCATCTAAAATGAGTTAAAGAAGGACATCTAAAATTTTGTAATAAAGTCCTTATTCTTTCTCCTTCATCGAGATAAGCACCAGTAAAATGATGCACTATTGTTAACATGAGAGTATAAACCGTGATCTTCTCTCTCATATTATTCTCAGCTTTGGTAGCATTGAGAATTTCTCCTCTAGCTTCTGGGATAAATAGTTATCCCACCATCCTTTAAGGATGCCTGAATCCACAAGTAATATAACTTGCTATCATTTTAAAGATACCGCTCGTCTACATACCGCATATAAGCATTCGATGTATGGTAGAGTTTATTTGGGTATTTGATAACCCATCTATATTCCATTCGTAGATATTTCTACCTGTAATCAGCTTGTAAATACGTATCATTTTCTTCAAATAATACGCCTACTGAGTAGGTCTTTTATAATAGTACCTTTCTAATCTTTTTAGCCGATTTTTATTTTATTAATAAATTGATCTTCTATGGCTAAAATGCTGGAGATAGATCTCCTTCTAAGAATTTGTTTCTTCTTCTTCTTCTATATTAGAAGAACTTTCAATTTGAGGAGTTGGTGATGAGAGTAAGAAGCTTAGCTTCTTTCATCTTTTATGCTATAACTTCAACTATCTCAGTAATTCGTGGTCTCTTTTAAACCCGTAAACCTCTATTGGAGGTTTAATTGTAGCCGCCTCAATATAATTGAGTGGTAGTTTTGCTTTTCTAGTGAAGGAATATCTTCACTTAATTTGGTCAGTTAATTTTCCAACCAGATCTTCAATACTAATAAGTTGTTGTCCAACAATTTGAAGATGAACATTAGTGTAATTATTTTGTTTGATAATATCATTTATCTCTTTGAGAGTTTCATTATTAGAATTATTGGGCTTTATAAAAGCATTAGTTTCTAAATTATGAGTAGAAACTCCGGATAATTTTAAAGGATTCTGAGGTGGATAAACCGACCTTACAATCGCATTAGTACTAGTTTTCCATTGCTTATAATATTCTTCTAGTAATCTCGATTTGTAATTCTCTTTGAGGAATATAATTTTTAAAACCACTAACAAAATATTCTAAATTCGTTTCCTTTCTCGGTCTTTATAGTATTCATCTCCAAGATGATGGTCTTTTTTCGAAAAGGTTTTAAAAAACCATTTTCTAAACTTGGAGTTATGCTCCTTTTGGAATTCTTCATTTAGAAATTTTCTGAGATTACTTCCCTTAGACAAATCCATTAAAGTCTAAAGCTTACTTGATCTTGTAGGGGAAGATTTGTCTTCCTCTTTATATTGTGCAGGGAATATTATTAGAGGAGATATTATCCTCCTCACCTCGTGAAATTCTATAAGAATCGATCTTGATACTGGATCTCCTTGAAGAAGAGTTTTCGATTGGGACAATTTAATTGTCCTTAATGGGTTGAATAATATTTCAACCTCTGGTCATTTGTTTCTATAACTGATCTACCTCGCTATTTATTAGGGTTTTGGTAGATTTGCTTGGGTATTACCCACTTTGAAAATTTACCTTATTCCACCTGTAATTGTCTATTAGTAGCAATATTGGAGGATAATAAATTTGTTTCTATTAAAACAGTTTTACCAAGCTTAGTATGATTTTTAGCCTTCGGGGCTAAAGTAGCCAATGCTTTAAAGTGGATATGACGCCATAGTTTCTGATTCTGAGAAAATCATACCCATGAGTTCGATATTCAAATTTATTGATTCCAAATATAATTAATGACAGACTTAAATTCTGCATACAAAGTATAATCGACCATTACATAGCTTGTTTCCATTATCCTATTAGGGATTGAGTCCAATTTAAACAAAATGCCCTGCAGACAGCCAACATAGAAGTATTTAGCCCTTGTAAAGGGTTTAAAAACCATTTTCTAAACTTGGAGTTATGCTCCTTTTGGAATTCTTCATTTAGAAATTTTTCGAGATTACTTCCCTTAGACAAATCCATTAAAGTCTAAAGCTTACTTGATCTTGTAGGGGAAGATTTGTCTTCCTCTTTATATTGTGCAGGGAATATTATTAGAGGAGATATTATCCTCCTCACCTCGTGAAATTCTATAAGAATCGATCTTGATACTGGATCTCCTTGAAGAAGAGTTTTCGATTGGGACAATTTAATTGTCCTTAATGGGTTGAATAATATTTCAACCTCTGGTCATTTGTTTCTATAACTGATCTACCTCGCTATTTATTAGGGGTTTTGGTAGATTTGCTTGGGTATTACCCACTTTGAAAATTTACCTTATTCCACCTGTAATTGTCTATTAGTAGCAATATTGGAGGATAATAAATTTGTTTCTATTAAAACAGTTTTACCAAGCTTAGTATGATTTTTAGCCTTCGGGGCTAAAGTAGCCAATGCTTTAAAGTGGATATGACGCCATAGTTTCTGATTCTGAGAAAATCATACCCATGAGTTCGATATTCAAATTTATTGATTCCAAATATAATTAATGACAGACTTAAATTCTGCATACAAAGTATAATCGACCATTACATAGCTTGTTTCCATTATCCTATTAGGGATTGAGTCCAATTTAAACAAAATGCCCTGCAGACAGCCAACATAGAAGTATTTAGCCCTTGTAAGGTCAAGGGTTTAAAGGCGACACGTATTAGGCGATATGGATGTATTTATACTTTTCCATAGGGTTCAATG